>SNQJ01S0106857.1:13357-24985 GCA_010110895.2 Picea sitchensis | reverse complement strand
GATTAAAAGTAGAACACTAAGGGGGGTCCGAAATGCTCTGTAAACCATTGATCAGGGGGATGAGATCTAGACCACTGGAAAGCGACCGAAAAATATGTCAGGGGCGGAGAATGTTGTGTGTAAAGAAAACTTAGGACTATTGCTTTTTCAGGGGTTTTCTTTGGTTCCTCTCATACACCTCTCTAGGGGGACTTTATTTCAACGATACTTAGGCATTGGAGTCACAGGGAAAATCTTTATCAAACTGGTTTGATTTGGGCAAGGAAGGCAAAGGCAAATAGTCTACATTCTAACCATGCTTCATAAGACGAAAAACCTAGATTAAACTGTTGGGTTAAGGTATTATTTTTCCTAAGGGCTATCCGACCAGGATTAAACAGTCTGGTCATATGCATTCACAAGTTCTAACCTAGGGGCTATCCAACCAAGATTAGATGGTCTGGTCAGATGTATTCACTAGTCTATCAGCATTGGAAATTTAAAAGAACTGGGTCATGCTTGAACGGTATGACCAAGTCACTTGTTATTGCATGGGGCTTTTATTTCAAATCTTTTTGCCCTCTTTTGTTTTACTTTTTCTCTTTCTTTTCTCTTTTTCTTTTTCTAAAATGAAAAATGGATTTCCAATAAGAACACTAGATACAGATAACATCAATAATATCCAAGTCATAAATTGATTCCCATATTTTATGGGGTGATAACAGCGGCTCCACCTGGGGATGGTACTTGCCCTGTTAAGTGCCAAGAATCCAGTTTCCCGTCATTCCAGGCATATCCATCTAGCAGCCTTAGTTGGTCTTATTTCTCAGGAAAATATTCTGAACAACAGTGACCGGCAGCTTAGGGCCTTCTTTTTGGGCTTCAACCAACCGACCAATGTTCCTCAATTCAGAAAATGCATGTAAAAGCTGTAAATTAAATCCGGTATGTACAGTGGAGAGTGATTTCTTCAATTCGCTTATTGAGGAGGGACATAATGTTTCAGCATTCTACGATTCACAGGTGCTCCTGGCAGTTCTGACCCATCAACGTTGTTTAACAAAAAGGTGTTTTTTCCTCTGAAAGCTTGTATCCTATAGGGTCTTGTTCACAGGTGATCCAATTTTTCGTGCTTTCCCTTATCCTCATTCCTTGCATCCCATCTCAATACTAGGTATCCCAACTCGAAATCATCCTCCTTGGCTCTTTTATCAAAGATCCTCTTAATGTTATCTTGGATGACTTGAGTCTTGTTGAACACATCCTCTCTAGTCTGCTGCAAGTGAACCATCTGACTGATTCGTCTCTGGGAGTCATTCGGCTCAGCTTGTATTTCTTGAAGTAACTTCATGACAGGAACTCCCAAAGAAGTTGGGAAAATAGCCTCAGTACCATAGACCAACTGGTATGGTGACATACCAATTGACCTCTTGGTGGTCAGTCTATCTACCCATAAAGCAAATACCAGCTTATCATGCCATGATTTGTTATTCTCCTGCAGTGTTTTCTTGATGATATTCACCAAAGACTTGTTTGATGATTCCGCCAACCCATTTCCCTAAGGGTAGTAGGCCATGGAATGCCCCAAGGTAATGTGGTAACGGCTGCAGAAATCAACAAGTTTCTTCGATCGAAAGGCTGTTGCATTGTTAGTAATGATCTTTCTAGGACAACCAAAACGGGATAAAATATTATTTTCGAGAAATTTGGTAATTACAGAGTCAGTGGCTTGCCTGCTAGGTACAGCCTCGATCCACTTGGTGAAATAATCGGTGGCGGTAAGGATCCACCTATGTTGGCCTGAAGATGGAGGGTGTATCTCTCCAATGAAATCAAGTCCCCATTGTTGGAAAGGAGCTTCCACTGAAATTGGTTTGAGAGGTAAAGGAAGGAGTTTCCTTTTACCCTTAAACAGTTGGCATTGATGACAGGCTGTTACTTTCTGATGAACATCTGCAAACAGGGTGGGCCAGTAAAATCTAGCTCTGAGTATTTTGTTGGCTGTAGCTTTCCAGTTTAAATGGCCACCACATTCACCTGCGTGAAACTCCTGCAATACTTTGTCAGCTTCATCCTTGAGCAAGCAATTTAAGAGAATACCAGCAGGATCCTTTCAATACAAATTTCCTTCTAGAATACAGAATTTCAAAGCTTTCAACTTCAAAAATCTAGCTTTAGTTTTAGTTAAACCAGGGGGAGCTTGTAAATTTTTCAAAACAAAGATAAGGTCTGCATACCAAGGAGAGTTTAGAAAAACCTCTTTAACGTTTGGAGTCGCCATCTCACCTGGTTCATCTGCCACGTCTAGAAAGTTAATGTCAAGGGCCTGAAAGTTAGATTCAGCCATCAATTTGGCAAGGCCTTGGCCTTTGATCAATTTTGTGGGCTTAATTTCAATGTCGTATTCTAGGATAACTGCAATCCACTTTCCCCTTCTCCCATCAGGGTTGTCTTGTGTCAAGATATCCTTTACTACCGCGTTTGGAACATAGGCTATGACATGTGAATGGAGAATATAGACCCTGAAGTCCTTTATAGCCTTTACCAAAGAAAAAGCTTGTTTCTCCATAATATTATAGTTCAGTGCGACATCTCTTAGAGCTTTGCTGAAGAAAGCTATGGGTTGTTCGTACCCTTCACTGTTCTTCTGCAACAATACAGTGGCTATTGTATGTTCCGAGGCAAAAGAGAAAAGGTAGAAATCTTTTGTGAAATCGGGACTAATCAGAACTGGAGCCTCTGTGAGGGATCGTTTGACCTGCTCGAGGGATTGTCTGGAATCTGAGTCCCATTTTATTTTAGCGTCCTTTTTTAGCATGTTGGTGATATTTCGGAGGAGTTCAGCCAGATTAGGGATGAATCTTCGAAGAAAGTTAATTTGTCCTATAAAGGATTGTAGTTCTTTTAGATTCCTTGGGTGTTCTAACTTTAGTATGGCCTCTATCCTGTTGGGGTCAATTTTGATGCCTTCTTTACAGATAATGTGTCCTAGCAGTTTGCCTTCTTCTAACCCAAAGAGGCATTTCTTGGGATTTAACGAAATCCTGAACTTTCTACATTTTTCGAAAACTCGTCTAAGGTGTCGCAGGTGTTCATCATCGGATTGGGAGAATACAGTTACGTCATCTAGATAAACGACGATAAACTTACCTGACTCTTCAATGAAGGCGATGTCCATCGCCCTCTGGAAGGTAGCTCCTGCGTTCATCAGACCAAAAGTAATCTTCACGTACATGAAAGTGCCCCATGGAGTGGTGAAAGCGGTCTTTTCTTGATCGTTTGGGTGAACCAAAACCTGGTTGTAGCCTGAGAAACCATCTAACAGAGAAATTCGACTAGAACCAACCACTCTTTGTAGGAGGTGATCCATTTTAGGAAAAGGGTAGTTATCCTTCAAAGACGCTTTGCTCAGATTCCGAAAATCTATACAGAGTCGGATCTCCCCAGTTTTCTTGCGAGTGGGAACTAAGTTTGAAACCCACTTTGAGAAACGGAGTGGAACTATAATCTTGGCATCATACATTTTCTTAATCTCTTTTTCTATCAAGGGGAGCAACTTGGTATTTATCCTCCTAAGTTTCTGCCTAAATGGTTTCTGGTCTTCCTTTATGGGAATCCTGTGTTGTATAATGCTGGTGTCGTAGGCTTTCAAATCTTCGTAGCTCCATGCAAAAACGTCAGAAAATTATTTGAATAATTCAATGTACTTAAGTTTTTGTTCTGGGGGTAAAGATTTGGAAAGTTTAACCATCTTAGGCTTCTCTTTATTTCCAATATTGCAGTCTTCCACCTCTTTCCCATGGGCTTCTATTTTAGGCTTTTTAGCTACGTCATCATTGTCAAACAGATCTTCTAAAGGGACGAGGCCTCTTGGTAAGACATTGCTTTTCAATTGTAAAACTTCAGCCTCGAGTTCATCGTCTCCAGACTCACCTAGATCTATTGTGTCTTCAGTACCTATCGTATTTACAATATTAACACTATCTATTTCAAGCTCAGGATTATCTACATTTTCAATTTCATTTTCTTCATCTATGTTTGTACATTCAAAATCGTTCTTGCATTGTAGAAAATCCTCTATCTGATCGTCATTCCCAAACACTTGCCAGTACCTGATATTATCGAGCACTGTCAGCCTACATTTCACTTCCACAGTGTATGGGCGGGTCTGTCGGAAAGGGATCTTACAGAAAGCAACAGACGTGGCTAAGCCGTCAGCCAGAATATTATGTCCTCTAGGCATGACCTGCAAGTCCACCTCGTTAAAAAATTTCAAAGCATCAAGAGCGACGTTCCTGTATGCTCTAAGGCGTGGATTTTTAGCAGCATATTCACCTTTAATTTGTTTAACGACTAATTCAGAATCACCCCTTACCATAATTTGCTTGGCGCCCACCCTTTTCAACAGCTTCAGTCCAAGCATTAAAGTTTAGCTTACAGGAATGATTTTCTGAATACCTTTTTCGATGATTATGCATCCAGACACCAGCTCCTGCCCCTTCTTTACTCACGGCTCCATCAAAATCCATACTCCAGAAATCAGCAGGGAACTCTTCAGTGATCACATTCTCCATCTGTGCAGCATCGCCGCTTTCTGGACCTTCCTCGTGACAAACCACCTCTTCCACCAGTTGTCTGTCTGGCTCTTCGGTATCACCATCATTGTACAGGATGAAAGAATCTAGATCTGAATGAGCAGAGTAAAGAGGGTAATTATGAGGTTTCTCTTGACTGCTGACCATGTACTTCATCAGCGTTTCTCTGTATAACCTCCTCTGTTGCCCGAACACTGGGATGGTGGCGTAAGACATGTCCAGCTGCAATGTTCCTTTCAGCTTAGCTCCCCAAGAGCGGGATAACAACATACCATATTTAGGCGGAATTTCAGCAACCACTATGTCCATCACCATGCTTTTCAAAGGGATCTGAACCAAGGTTATGCAGAGATCTTTAATCAAACCAATACATTTTACTTTGTTGGAGTCAAACGAGTGCAGATCTTTGTAAGGTCGAGTGACCTCCAATCCCAGTTTTTCCATTACCGCCTTAGGCATTAAATTGTTTGAGGCACCTGAATCCAACATGGCGTTATGCAGTATCAAATCGTGTATATTCAAACTAATGTAAAAAGGGAGCCACATCACCGGTATCGTCTCGACCATCTACCTCGGGTCCGAAGAGGAGTTCGGGACAATCGTCGGCCAGATTCACAGTGTCAAAATGACTCACTGACCCAACAGTCAAGGCTTTGGTGCCTATGTCAGGTTCAATGGCTAATACTTTTAGTACCTGCGATCTATAACTGCCTCTGCTTATCAATTCTGTCAATGGGATGGGAATTTTAATTTTGGCCAACTCTACCTCTAGGCTAAAAGGTGCTGGTGTTCGGGTCTGACTCGTTGATTCTGGCTGGACCACCATATTCCTCTGGTCAGACATACTAGGCAGATTAGCAGGAGAAACTTCAGGCTGTGCCGGTCTTTTCAGTATAGTGATGTTTTTCTTCACCGGAGCGTCAGTTCTACTTTTCTCAGGGGATTTTCCTGCAGTACCCTTCTCAAGACTTTTTCCAGTCCCTGGTACCTTCGGTGTTCCAAACGTCCTTTCCGAGGAGATTCCTTCTGCCTTCTTACTTCGCAGATTGTATTGGCTGTGAAACTCCAAGATATCATCTTCATAGGCTTGATGTACTGCATCTTCGGCCTCCTCACTTACTTTTGTTTGATTTAGCAGAAAGAGTTCCTGCTCTTCTCGAGTGAGGAAGATGGCCTCATTATCATGAATACCCATGAGGTTAATATGAGTGTCTTCTAACTCTTCATTTATTCCCCCCCCATCATCAGCGTAGTTTTCCTGCAAGGGAGGCCTGATCGGCTGATCAGGACCTCTCTGCTCTCTTTGGTCCCTTTGATCCCTAGGATCCATGGGATATCTTTGCCTGATCTGAGGAGGATTTCTCCTAAAATTGGGGTTCTGGATCTGGGGAGCAGACGTGTTTTCCCTAGGAGGGTTTCTGTCGGACAAATTCATCCTTTCCATCATTAATTCAAACGAACGGGACAGAGAATCCAACTTGGAATCTATGGTAGACGTGGAAGGCT
This sequence comes from Picea sitchensis, assembly GCA_010110895.2. NCBI lineage: Eukaryota > Viridiplantae > Streptophyta > Pinopsida > Pinales > Pinaceae > Picea > Picea sitchensis. The sequence continues at coordinate 18,905 of SNQJ01S0106857.1, read as the reverse complement.
CTTCTTTGATAGTGACCCTTCTTTCTAACCTTTGTCGGGCCCGTTTTGCCAACATATTTTCTTCCACACTAATCGCACATTTCTGCATGTCTTCAAGGGTGGCGGCATTTCACTCTCTCAACTGGTAAGACATATCAGCGTCGAAACCATCAGGAAATTTAATTAACGCCAAGCCCGGGGGAGGTTTGATTTCATTGGGGATTGCATTATACAAATTGTTAAAACAGGTGCAATAATCTTGGACCGTCTCACCTTGATTCCTCTTTATGTTTTCGTACTCAGACAGTATTTGGAGAGGGTTTTTCTTTACCTCCCATCTGTCAAGGAAATTTCTTTGGAACGCGACAAGGTCAGGGATTGATGCTGCGGGTAAGGCTTTGAACCACTTCTTAGCATCCCCTGTCAGACTCTGGGAGAAAATTCTCATCTGAACGTCAACTTCGTCAACTTCCTGTAAATCCAAGTAGTCGTTCATTTTATCTACATGTTGTTGTGCGCTTAACGTTCCTTTTGCATCAAACTGTGGCAATCGAGTCTGGTAGTCTTGGGGCATGGCATGCAAGGGCGCAGCCAACACCAAAGGTGCATATCTGGCTGCCATGACGGGCAGAGGAGGCGGAACGACAACCGGGGTGGCAGGAGAGGTAGCGGTTGAAAGCGAGGGTGACGACGGACTGGGTGGGGCTGAGGTGTTGATTCGTATCTTAGTCGCAGGAGACCAGACTTCGGGGGTTTGAGGTTGCACCACAATTGGGTCGAAAAGGAGCTTAGACACAAAGGTTTCGGACTGGGTCCTAACCAGGTTGCGTAGCGGAAAATGCTCAGGATCAGATCTTTGTAAACTATCTGGTCCTCCGGGAAAGGAAAAAGACTTGTCCTTTGGGGTATTTTTCGCTGAACTAGCAACGAAAATATTTCGCCTCACTAATTGTTCGGGGTTATCTACCGCGGCAGAGGGTCTGGGTCTAGATGAGATCGAGTGTGGATTTTCTTGGGAGCCAGAACTCTTTTTGGGTTTTATATATATATGTTTTTTATTTTATTTTATGATAAATACAAACTAGGGGAAATTTCTATTCTGAAGTCGACTAGCTTCCAGTTGTTCCTGAGCAACTATGTCACGTTCAATGGCCACCCATGAATGTTGGAGATCTTCCCGGCTATTTGTTGTTTGGAGGATTAAGTCAAAAAGGTTTGATGCAATAGGAGTTTGATTGGATAGTCCAGGCTCGATATTAGGTTGCACTGCTGCGGGGATAGTCATAAATGGACAAAGGTACCAAGAAGGATACTGGAAGTAATATATACAGAGTTAATCAACCTCTAAAGATTGATTTTTCCTCTGAGTCAAAACTTTCTTGAGGGGAAAGAAGTAATGAGATATCAGTTTTAGTTTTCCCCAGTGGAGTCGCCAATTATGTTAGCACTCGGTAAATTTCCTAGAGGTTGAAAAGAAGAAATTTACTAAGGTAACCTTAACCAACCACTTTTAGAGCTGGGATCTAGCCCTTCCAGCTCCCGAGAGGGATCTCTCTGTATGATTTAGCTTTGTTTATTTTCAGATCTTAGGCTAGTTAAAGAAATCATCGGTTTTTATAAACGGGTTTTTAAGGTTGGTTGAGATGAACTACACATCCATTGGGCTATGGGGTCAGCGTTTAATCAATTTTGGGAAATAACCAACAACGCCAAAGAAGCTTTTCACAAGGCGATATAATACATTCACTGGATCTTTTCGTATTTAAAATGATGATTGGAAGAACAGACGAGGAAAATATATTCAACTAACAAGCACTTAAGAATATCTTAATGGAAAATATTTAGAAGATAAACACTTAAATCTCTAGAATCGGAAACAGGGTATCAGAGATAAATCCTGCAACTTGACGCTATTCATAAAGATTAGATTTAGAAAACTGAACGAAATACGGAGAAAGAAAACATTAACTCAGGGAATCACATCACCAGTAAACATACGCAAGAATCCTGTAAAACTCCTCTTCTTTATTAATGGCAGATCTTTCCAAAAATGGTACAACTTGATAGCAATCGGGTGTGCAAATCAACAACCCTTGATAGATTGGAAAATGAAGTATTTATAAGTCAAAATACATACGATCCTGTCATAACTGATCAGGACGTGTTCATGCTATTTTTAGAAAAACTAACTTAACTAGGCAAAACTGTTTTGATGATTCATCACAACTGTATACTAAAATTCAGGGGTAGACCGTTGGTGAGGTGCCTTCACCACCTCTGCTGACAGGGACAGTTGACTGGAACTGACAGCTCATTTGCTAATCTAGTAGATCGCACAGCTCTTCCCATATGATATGACCTGGCACTGTGATTTTAAGCAATCTCCGGTACACTTCGTCCATGTATGTGTACTTAGCAAATGTAGGCTTGAGGACGAAGATGTGCTTAATTTCATGCTGGATACTGATGTCCAGCTGCAAGGCTTCCATGAAGGCACGTCCAGTGATGTTTGCCTGTATCCCTGCGAACTTAGAACTATCCTTGGACACTTCGATCAACCTTTTCTTATAATCGGGAAGCAACATCAATTTGTCATTTATGACCTTCATGCCAGGCAGGCCTTTCCTTTGCAGGGCATCTATTTTGTGGAAGAACTTTTGCACTCCCTGATCCATGACTTGGATATTCTCTTCTAGCTGCAGCATGAGACCTCTTTTGGTCAGAACTCTTTTCACTTCTAGTATGGTCTCTGTCCTGTCTTCAATTTTCAGCTCCTCGACTTCCGCCCGAGTCTTAGAATTCAAGAACCTTATTATTTCATTGGCCTAGGCTGGCATGTCGCCTAGTTTAGCTCTGATTTTCCCCACAGCCTGTTTGCTCCTCTCAAGCAACTCGTTCTGTTCAAACATGATCTGAACCATTGGCCAGATTTCATTAATGGACTTAGAGATATCAGTCCACACAATTTCTTTAACTTCTGCCAAGGTCTTTTCGGCCAACATCTGTTTCTGGAGCTGCTGCAGCTCCTTCCTTATCTGCTCGTTCACCTGCTTTTCCTTTGACAGACTTGTCTGAAAGGAATTCTTCAGCTCCTGGAGATTTTCCAATTCTTTCTTAAGCCTGGAGATGTTGACCTCTTGTAGTCGGATATCACCTTTGGATCAGGTACTTGTGCATGGAGGAACACCAGGTGCATCCTACCCTTCTCTGTATCAAAGGCTGAGAGAAGTCTATGGTGGGTCGTGGATGACTGCTTCTGGAATTGTGCATAAGTGTTATTGGTGAGCGACTGGTTCCTCTTTCGGATCGTGTCATATTTTTCAAAAATGCCCAATTTGGGCCCAGTGCTACTTGGTTGAGTATCCAATGGAGAATCTGAGGATTTTATTTCTTTTATCCCCTCCTTATGCTGACTGGAGTCGAAAGGAAAACTGAGCTGCTTAGCCCCAGTGGTGATCACTGTGGTAATTGGGATCTCTTGCTCCACTGTCGTGCCTGTCGTTGGAGATGTCCTCGGCTTTTTGGAGTGCGATTTAAATTCCTCCGGAGACACCTCTGTTACCGGAGAAGATGATTCTTGCCAGGGCCTCTTTTCCTTGGCATTCTGAGGTGTGGCTGCGGGTGGTGCACTTGTTGAGGGTACCTGCTCTTCCATCCCGACAGTCGGTTCCACGTCCATCAACGTATCGGGCTCCCATTCTACTTGATTAGAAAATTTTTCGATTTCAGGCCTGGGCTCATGCACATATGGAGCATTTTTATTCTTGACTCTCATCTCAGAAATAATGCCATAGGGATCATAATGCCAGGTGAAGCTTGTCATGAATTTCATTTCCCTCAAAAGCCTGTCTGCTTCATCACCTGCGCCTCTGCTATTGTAGATGAAAGAGCCTATCTGCCCTTTAATCCGCAATTGTTTCTTCTTTTTGAGAGAGACGAAGTGAATATCATCAGAATTCATAATTTGTCTAATGTATTCCAAGGTGAAAATCCTTACCAGTATGTATCTCAGAAGCTTGAATGGCGCCAGCTCGCACCCATAAACTCGGATCTCAGAGTGATTCTGATACAAGTACCAGTCCCCTGTCTTCACATTTTCTGAGAGGTGTAGAACTCTCCGGACCTTGTCATTTACCCGTGGCTCAGGCATGCCACTCAACATACTTACCACTGGGTGGTAAAACTGGTCTATGAATGCCGTGAAGTCATATTCGGCGGAATTTCACCTCAGGAGAGACGTCCACGCTGTGACTGGTTGAGGCTTCTCGTCGGCATCCATCTTCTGCATGGAGAAGTTGAACTTGTTGGCTTGGAAGTAGAGGAACATGTAAGCCAGAACAGAAGAGTATCTGAACATCCCTTCGGTGTCAAATTTGGCGAACTGCTCATGGATGTTATTCGCCAGGAATGTGTTGTAGTCGAACTGCGTGGTTGGCTATTCGTCGTTGGAGAAGAGGGACAGAAAACCCAGAATGGGCTCATCCACCCATTGATCCGAGTAGTATCCCAGTAGAGCACACACAGCCGAAATGATCTGATTCCCTTTGACGGAAAACATGGAAGAAGGATACGGGGGGCTGGTGGTCGGGAGAGGAGCGGAAGAGGGAAGAAACAACTCGAAAATCTGAGCTCTCTGTGGGAAAGTCATCTTCTGGTAAAGCTCGGTGAGGATTTCCAGGCTAAATGGGGAAGCATATTCTGCTCTAGTGATTTGTAACATCTGGTCGATGTCCTCAGGGGTGATGAAGAAAAGTGCGTCTCCGGATGAAGACATGATGGCTCTCTGGTCGGGTAAGTAGTGGACCTGGCAGCGGAGGGAAAACTCGGGGAAATTATGGATTTGGGGGAATAGATATAAGGTCAAATTGGACTCCCAGAGCCCAACCTCGTCACTCTGGTCCAGGAAAACTTCCCGAAGCCATGATTGCAGATCAGCGAAGTCGAAACCGCAAATGGTATCGTCTATCAACTGGTCCTTATTGACCAGGGGAATTTTATCCAGGTCCACCGGAGGAGGAACGAACAGATTCTCTTCCTCTTCCGTCTGCTTCATTTTAGACGCCATCTCAGCAACTGTACCTGCAACAACAATGTTAGTGGGGTCTACTAGAGGTGGAGGAAAACGACGGGGAAGCAAAGGGGAGACAACCGATACGTTTCTCTGGTGCGATGGATGGTTCTGGCGCGAGAGATGAATAAAGAGTGCAAATGGGCACAACAGTGTTTTTATTCAAAACTGGGTCGGTCGGATGCAAGAAAACGGTCAGCATGACAACAAACATATTATCTTGTTATTAATGTGCAACGGGCCACTTGGGGTGATATGGCAGGTGACGGTGACCGGAGTATACGGACGGCTGACGTGGAGGTTGGTGATTGGGGGGTGAAAGTCATCAAAGGAGGTCGTCCATGAATGAAGGGTGTTATGGTACTGACGACGTGGACTGACGACAGTTATGGGGATGGGACTTAGACCCGGGATCAAGTGGGACAAGTGGAGTTAGTGGAGGATGACATCCTGGGGTGACGGGGTGTCAGATAGCATGTGGCGGATGGGACTCACGAGCCA
>SNQJ01S0106855.1:40651-69178 GCA_010110895.2 Picea sitchensis | reverse complement strand
CTCTAGTGTAACCGGTGGCAGGCCAAGAAGCCTTCGTAACAAAAGAGCTCAGGATCCTCCACTGTGTGAGAAGATCCAAGACACGCTAAGGTATTCTAAACGTTCAAAAGTAACACACACTAAAAAACAAGCCCCTAAGAGATAAGACAAGCAATCACTAAACTATTTGGAAGAACAGTTACAACAACCAACACTAGAGAAACTTACCAGTGCAAGTGCAACTCTAACACGGAAGCACCCTCCGGATATACTCTGCAAAGCATGGCCCAATGTCTATCCTATGTACCACGGTATATCCCTACAGTCACTTGTGTATGTCCCTAAAAAGATTGGCAACTAGGTTGCCAGCACGTGAATAGTCACCAGGCGGGTATAGTCGAAAGTCAGGTAGACCACAATGAACAGGGTATCAAGCCCGAAACCTATCAAAGGTATCGAGAGAAAATGGTTCGGAAGACAACTGAGGACCTCGAACGGATTCGAGACCCACGAATCCCCGTGGCAAATGCAAACGACGGAATCCCAAAACAAGCCCTCTATATGTGTTCTCCACTACAATTGGTCCGACTTTGGAGGGGTTATCTCCGCTACCTTTCTGCACGCAACCTTGTGTTTATCCCCTGTGTTAGAGGGGGTCCCGGATAACTTCCACGGAACTAGACTTAGACACTCCCTATCTCAGACTCTAATGTTTGGTTTTGAATGGCCTTGAAGAGTTTCCTCTCCAACCTAATCCAAGGCCCTAGTCCTGAACTAGTTTGTGAACCCTACAAACATAAAAGTCTAGTAGATTTTAAAATTAGCGTTGCTTTTATGGATTTATCTTACATCAAGGGGTATGGGGGTGAAACTGATGATGTGTAAGAGACGAATGAAAAAGATGGAAATGAAAAAAAACTTTTACCAAATGCAAAATTTCAACAACTTTTCACAAAGAAAGATTTTTAATTTTTCTAAGATTTTGGACAACAAACTCAAAGGAATTTTGCTCGAATACGAGCTACTTAAGATCTAAGTGAACTACAAAAACTTAAGAAATAAAAGACTTTTCCCTAGCTAATGATGCAGAAACACACTCTTCAACCAAAGAAGAAAAATGAAAAGAGATTTTTTATTTATTTAAGTGCTAGTAAAGAAAAAAAGGGAAAATACCGATAAGCAAAAAACCAAGAAAAAAAATTCTGGCTTAAATCGCAGATCGCAAAGAATCAGATTGAAGAATCACACAAAGGCAATTGAACAAACAATGACTCTCATGCTTATCTAAAAACCATAAAACAAAATTTCTTTCTTTTATTTTTCTGTCAACTTTTAACTGAGAAAAAACAGGCTAAGGGTAGGATGAAACCTAAGCTACTCAGTGTTCAAACATAGATTCAAACACCTGAGAGGAATACTTCTTATCAAAGGAGGGGATGACTACCCCACCCTGATAAAAAAGTAGCCTGTACAGGCATGCGACTGTCACTAAAACAACACGCGTGCAAACGCGTGCTGAATAGAGACAGAAAGTGTGTACACGCAGGTTGACCTTGTATAGGCCGAGTGTATATCTAAATTCTAAGGAAAAATATGAAAATAGGCAGTCCAGACCAGGAAGAGGCCTCTGGTATTGATAAATAGGATCCCTTGAAGGCTTGGATGCTCTTTCTAACAGAAAAAACAAATAATGCAAGGAATAATAAGGCGAAAAAAGAAATCTGAGATAGGACTGTTAACAAGCAAGACTCAGACAGGATTCCAGAAAACCCCCTGAGAATGTGTAATTCTGACAGGGAAGAGGAGGACTGCCTCTAAGGTTCTCTGAACTCCTACACGCTACTGCTATCTCTACAGCTAGCGTTCACACGCGGGCTGTCAGAGGATAGGGCGCGGGTACATGCGTTCAGGCCTTTTGCAGGCCACGTGTACCTCTGCGTGTCCTGAAAAATACAGTCAAGCAAAATTCAAGGAAAGCTGGTATTGAAAACTAGACTCCCTGCTAGCTCATACCTTACAGAAAAAGAAAAGACACGCAAAGAAAAAATAGAAAACCTAGTCTTTAAACTATCCAAAAAACTTAAATAAATCCAGGAACCCTAAAGAGTATTCTCCCCAGTATGGTCGCCAATTCTGTTGTTGGGAAAAACACCCTACAGACTAGCAAATTAGACCCTACTTTGCATGCAGATTTGACCGAATAGAAACTACTTTTTTACCTACATCCCAAGATTTAAATCCCTTTTTCTCGGTAAATGCATGGAAAAGGACCACCTACCTTATTACCGACGTTCGATGTCGATCCTCCGTTGTGCTTGACTACTTGTTCGCAATGCTCCTTCCAAAGATGACCTGCACTCAAGACAAACAACAACTATGCATGCATGCTACTTCTATACTCAAGGGTTAGAAATCAAGCATAAATTAATCAATTCATGAATTGGGATGGGAAAAGCATTCTCCTTATTATTTAAAATAAGTCAACTTACAAAATCTGAGACCGGCCACTGCTCCTTGAACCTGATCCTAGGCTCCTCTTCTTCTGTCCTTCAACTGCTTTGCGTTAAATCTCCTTTAGCATGAGGAAAGGCTAAAGGGTTGGGACAATGAATTACGTAAATGGGCAGAGTTTCTTCGCTATATTTTTTCCTCCTCCAAATGGTACCCCTACCCCTTATTTTATAGCCTAGAAGGAGCTAGGGTTTTGGACGAACCCTCGGCCATGCATGGCCAGGAGTTTCAGTTAACTGACCCATAGCTTTTTGTTCCATCGACAACTTTCCTTTTTTCGTGCTTTGGTAGGTACACGCGGGCTGTTGTGAGTCAGCCAGCGTGTACACGCTTGCAGTAATGGGTTAGGGCGCGTGGGCCTTTACACAAGAGGATTTTCAAATAGTTGTTCAACAGAGTTTTGGCAAAGAAGGGATACGAGTTGGCCCGATGCTAGGTAAGCATGTGTGGTGCAATTTAGGGTTATAACACTTTACTTCCATCACTAAGCCTTTTTTTTCCCAAACCCCAGTCATGTCGTCCAAGTCTTCATTGTCACAGTCTGCGGCACTGAGAGCGGTCAAATAACGACACAAATCAAGAGAGCAAGAAAATATCAATTTTCGACGCCAAGGATCCATTAGATGGAGCAGATTGACGGTCATTGGGTAGTTGGGGCCGTGAAGTTGCCTGAAGTTTAATGCCAGGGTAGAGGCCCGATATCAAAGGTCAAGCAAAGAATTAGTCTGGGCCGTAGATATTGAGGAGACGGGCTGCAGTCATCCGAAGTTTCATAGAAGTGACTATCAGGAGTTTTAAAATGAGGCAAGGGCTTATCCTCGATGGTCGAGGTCGCGAATAAATTTGGTCCGCCCATCATGGAGGACACTTGGCGTGGGATCCAGGCCAAAGAAAATTCTTACCAAGAGTATTGACGACAGGAGGTCCCACAATGAATATTTGATCTGGGTTTTCCAAAGAAGAGGGGCATGTGGTAGTAGATAATGTGAAATCACGATTTCACATATCAGAGGTTTCAATGCAGAACAAGACACATATTCCCGATAGGTGAAACTGTAAAGCGCCCAAGGATTTAGCCCAGGGTCATAGCCCATGTTCAGGTGGAGGGTGGTGCCATGTGGAAAGCGCTTGTCACTAGAAGCCTCAGTCGTCAGATGTAAGACATATCTGACCGTTGATCTGAAGCTACCATTTTGCAATATTAGACATCGGGACTTCTGAAAACAAGGGGGGTAAGAACTCCTGATATGCGAAGTACCAAAGTTTCATTTGGTTAATCTTGAGGTCACGGCTCATGGTCGCATGAGGCGATAGGAAGAGCTGTTTGGAAGGCTGGAGCACCCGAATTGGTCACAAATAAAGAACTGTGTGGCTTCGAGTCACCATAATTGACTCGAAGGAGTCGTGATCTCGCCTAGAGCATTCAGGGGTGTCAGGACCCATCCTGATCCCAATAAAAGTAGTTAATGAGAATGAAGAGGGTGGTTGAAACCTTGTTTCACCACATAAATGGAAGGCATGGGGTTCTAGAGTGGTCAACCTGTGGTACCTATGTAGATGAATTTCTCTACCAGAGCTATACCGATCCAAGATTTCGTCTGATTGAAGAATGTAAGCGCAACCTAACAAGAGAAGGCTGAAATTTCAGGCTTTGAATATAGGGGCCAGAGTGTGCTTTTGGAGGGAGCCAATTCCAATCATACGTAGGCATTTTTGCTATTTTTGTAGGGGGGTGGTAGAGCAGAGCTTCCAAATTGTAAAGTTTTAATGAGCTCTCTGGTTATCTGGTGATGTTTATGCATTTGAGACCTCTTGTTTAATGACAGTCTGCTTCCTTACCCCCTATTGTTTTCCTCTGAGGATGAAAGAGTTCATGATTGAATGATTCACTTGAATTATTGTAACTGCATTATGATGAATGTTTGATTATAGTGTCGTTACAGTTCCTTTCAGTTTATTGGAGATTTAAATATGAGATGTTCTTGAGTTTAAATTGTTTCTCCTTAGGTTTTTGAAAGACTTGATGTCCTTGGTAGATCTCTACATTCTCTCAACGAAGTCTTCCTCCTACTCACCCTTACTACAACTTACTATTTGAAATTAAGCTAAGACCTCACATGCTCATGCATATCAGTCCAGTTCTCTGAGTTAAGACGATATTTTCTTGAGACTATGCCCATTTGACCCTTTTATAACCAATTTGTGACATAAACTCTGATGGGTATCGGGCTTACCTCTGTCGCAATCCAGGGGTAATTTATGGTGCTAACAAAGAATATGAGATGTCTTGTCTTGAGAATCATTGTAATAGAGGTTGCATCTTCGAAGAGGCAAAAGATATTATTCTCGTATTTTGGTTTCATATATTGTGTTGTTCCATTGTTATTATCTGCAATATTTCTGTTTTTCTGCTATTATAACAGATTTGGTAACTTACACGTGGTATTAGAGCATTTTCCTTGGCAAAAAATTATGGATTATTTTTTTTAGGGTAGAGACGTATTCTGGCGTCTTAAAGCTACAAAGATCTGTCGTTCAGTGCATAAATCTGTGGTTTGGGAAGAATACATGTAGAAACTACAAGTGGTAATCAAGCACACATTGTTGGCCACCCTTGTAACCCATATTGGTACCCCTTCGAGTGGTAGCACATAAGACAACACCTGTATACGAATCAGCCTAGATATCCTAAAGCCCTCCATAGATAAACTAATCGTTTGCTTGACTGTTATAGTGCCATCAAGAATAACACTCGGGAATATACTCTCTAGTACCTGGGTAGTTGGGTAGTACGGCTAAGGGCACGGTCTAGCTTCCTTAGTTAGTGCTCTGTGATATTGGGTCGAGTACTACTGTTGGACCCTGCATGTATATTAGAGAGTTATAGCACAGGGAAAGCCCGTGTCTGTAGAAACCTTGAATATTGTAACCCTTAGGATGGAAACAGAAACATAACAAACAAGATCTATTGTCGTGCAACTTTACCTCTTGCATTATGGTTGCGAAATTACTACACATTTTTTTCCTGTTAAGAATTTGGACCTTTCAACATTGTAGTATTATTCAGATCAGAGTATAACTCCCCAGGAGTTAAAAAAAAAGTATGGGGCCTGCCTGCACTCTTATTTGAGACTTGTCCCACTAGATTCCTCTTTTTGTCTCGATCACAGTGATACCTATCATTTTTTATACTTTTTTTTCCTGTGGTCTCGCTCCCCTTCCGGCCCCCTTAGTAGGGACCTATCTCATTGGATTCCCCTTTTCACCCTGATCGTTGTCATACCTATCATTTTCAACTCTTTCTTTAACCCCATGGACCCACCCCTCTTTCCATCATGACTCCCACCTGCCAAGAAGAAACCAATCAAAAACTGAGTATTGATCTGGCTGCCCTTCAGGACAAAGTAAACAAGGACATTATGGTCATTCATGCAAAAATAAACATCATCAAAGACCAGCTCCATAACAACATTGGTGAAGTCAAAGACCAGTTAGGTGGCCGAATTAATGTCGTCGATTTCGCACTCCACCATGGCCAAATTCCTAGCTACATCCTCCTTTGACCCCCCTCTCTATATTGAAGGTGTTTACTCCAATCAATCTCTCCCCTCTCATTCCAACTCCCTACCTCGTGACCCCCGTCTTCCAAGAGTTGAGGTAAACAAATTTGATGGATCAGATCCACAAGCCTGGGTTACTCAAATGGAACATTTTTTCTCCCTACATGGTTATCATTGATGAGTTAACCAAGTTTCATTATGGGATTCTTTTTTTGGATCCAGAAAGATGGAAATGGTGGAAATGGCATCGTAATGCATGCCAAGGGTATGTTGTGTGGTCACAGTGTGTTGTTGAGTTGTATGAATGCTTTGACATGGACACCCACCATTTGGATGTCTCACCAAGCTGAAGCAGTCACGCACAGTCAAATATTTTATTGTTTCCTTTGAGCACTTGGCTTTTTGAACGAAGGGCATGACAAACGCTTTATTTAGGGAATGCTTTATCAATGGCCTCAAGGATGAAATTCGAGCCTAGGTTGTCATGGCTCTCCCCCAGACTTGGTTGGAAGCCACTAAGCATGCCAAGGAGGCACAATAAGTCATTTTGGCCTAGAGCATAAAACCCACTTTTGTTCCCCACCCTAAACCCAACACACCTTCCCCTCACACCACTCCTCTCACGGTCCAAAAGCTAACATGAACAAAAATGGTTGAACGCCAACTCAAAGGTCTTTTCTATAATTGTGATGATAAATATTTTCCCGCGCACAAGTGTAAGGAACAAGAGCTTTTTATGGCCATTTCAGAGGATGTTGTTGAAGAGGAAGTTGAAGTTCCCCTTATTGAAGAGCTACCCCTTCCTAATGCTACTACTCCCCCTGCTGATCTACCATAAGTTGAACCATTGATTTCCTTACATGCCCTCACAGGCTTCTCTGCTCCTCAAACCCTCAAGCTCATTGGCTATATTAAGCATAGGAAATTCATCATCCTTGTTGATAGTGGAAGCACCCATAATTTTATTCACCATCGCATTGCTCAGGGAATCAATTGTTATATCTGTGCCATCAACAAATTTCAAATCATGATAGCTAATGGCGGTTCGATGAAATGTGGTGGGAATTGTGAAAATGTACATCTTCAAATTGGTCAATACCACCTGAAATCTCATATGTTTGCCATCGATATGGGCGGTTGTGGCATTTTGCTAGGTGTTGAATGGTTAAGCACTTTGGGCCCCATTCTCATGGATTTTATGGAACTAACCATGCAATTCCAATAGGAGGGACAACAATATCGCTTCCAAGGCATCACAACAGGTTTCCCTGAGATCATCAGTTCCCATCACATGGAAAATCTTCTCAAAAAAGGTCATTTAGGTATTATCACTCAACTCCTTTCTATTTAAGAAGTTGAGACACCCTCTGTGCATCCTGACCTCCAAGATATCATATCCAAACATCAAGTTGTTTTTTCCACTCCCTGGGGACTTCCCCCTTCCCGTGGTGTTCATGATCATTCCATTCCACTTATCCCAGGTAGTCTCCCTCCCAATGTTCTCCCTCATCATCATCCCTTTGCCTAGAAGAATGAAATTGAGAAAATCATGCAAGAACTGCTTGAAGAAAGTGTTATCCGTCCCAGTACTAGCCCCTATTCTTCTCCTGTGGTCATGGTCCTCAAGAAAGAAGGTACTTGGCGTATGTGTCCAGACTTTCGCGCCCTCAATAAACTCACCATCAAAGACAAGTTTCCCATTCCTGTCATTGATGACCTCTTGGATGAATTGAGTGGTGTCCAGTACTTTACTAAACTTGATCTTTGATCTGGCTACCACCAGATCTGTATGAAAGAAGAAGGCATTCCCAAGACTGCCTTTAGAAATCATGAGGGTCACTATGAGTTCTTGGTCATGCCCTTTGGCCTTTGTAATTCCCCATCAACCTTCCAAATTCTCATGAATCATGTCTTTCGTCCTTTTTCTCTGTCATTTTGTCTTAGTTTTCTTTGATGATATTCTCATCTATAGTAAAACTTGGACACCCCATATTACCCATGTGGATCGAGTTCTACATCTCCTCTCTCAGCACAAACTTTTCCTCAAGCAATCTAAATGTGCCTTTGGAGCCTTAGAAGTGGAGTACCTGGGTTATATTGTTGGCAAGGATGGTGTAAGGGTGGATCCTAAAAAAATTGAAGCTATGCAGGATTGGCCATGCCCTCAAACTCTTAAGATCTTGTGTGGCTTTCTGGTTTTAACAAGTTATTATCGCAAGTTTGTTAAGAATTATGGAAAAATTGCAGCACCTCTCATGACTCTCCTTAAAAAGAATGCCTTCAGCTGGACTCCAGCAACTGATCAATCCTTCCATGCTTTGAAAGCGGTTATGTGCACGACGATGGTCCTCGCTCTGTCAAACTTCACCGAGACCTTTGTCTTGAAATGTGATGCTTCTGGAAAAGGAATTGGGGCAGTCCTCATGCAAGAGGGTAGGCCTTTGGCCTTCACCAGCAAACAAATTTTAGACAGACTTTTGGGCCAATCAATATATGAAAAGGAAATGTTGTCTATTCTGCATGTCGTGAATCTCTGGTGTCCATTTATTAGGGAAACGCTTCCATATTAAAACTGATCACCAAAGACTCAAGTATTTTCTAGAACAAAGAATTTCCTCCCCGGAGCAACAAAAATGGGTAACCAAGCTCTTTGGCTATGATTATGAGACCATTTACAAGAAGAGAAAAGAAAATGTGGTCGCTGACGCTCTTTCCCAAAAATATGACAAAGAAGAAGGATCCTTCTTTTCCCTCTCTTTTGTTGTACCATATTGGCTCCAAGTTGCTCGCCAGGGATGGTTGTAAGATCCCAAAATCTCTCACCTCATCCAGCAATTGCAAGAAAATTCTCCAGCTTATTGAGGGTACTCTTGGCAAAACAATGAGCTTCACTACAAAGGTTGTCTTTATTTAAGCAATCGGTCGCAACTTAAATACACAGTTCTTTTTGAGCTTCACGCTTCACCTATAGTTGGGCATTCAGGGTTTACCAAAACCTATGAAAGGGTAAAACGTTCATTTTTCTGGGAAGGTATGAAACAAAAAATCTACACTTTTGTGGCCGAATGTGATGTCTATCAACACAACAAGGGAGAAACGATCAAATCCCCAGGCACACTCCATCCCATTCCAAATCCCCCTTTTATCTGGCGGGGTATTTATATGGATTTCATTGTGTGCCTACCTAAATCTATCTATAAGACAATCATCATGGTGGTGGTTGATCTTCTTTCCAAATATGCTCATTTTTGTGCTATGAAACACCCCTTCACTGTCTCCACCATGGCTCAAGTATTCATGGATAATATCTACAAACTACATGGCATGCCTCATTCTATTGTCTTTGACCAAGATCCCACTTTCACTAGAAATTTTTGGCAAGAATTGTTCAGGCTATAAGGAACCCAATTACATCTCAGCATTGCTTATCATCCCCATATTGATGGCCAAGATAAAGTTGTCAACAAGTGTTTGGAAACATATTTGAGGTGTTTTGCATCTGAGAGGCAAAATCAGTGGGTTCAATGGTTACCCCTAGTTGAATGGTGGTACAACACTTCTTACCATACAACTGCTCACATGACTCCTTTTGAAGTAGTGTATGGACAAAATCCACCTTCAGTTCTCCCATACATTCCCAGTGTCTCGAAGGTCCAGGCAGTTCACCAAACTCTTACAGTTCAAGAGGTTATTCTTTGTACCCTCAAAGACAATTTGGACATGGCTCAAAATCGCATGAATCAACAAGTAGATCAAGGTCGCTCAGAACATCAATTTTTTGAAGAGGACCATGTATTTCTTCGACTGCAACCTTATAAGTAGACTCCACTTAAGGTTGACCATTGTCAGAAACTGACGCCCAAATTTTATGGTCCTTATAAATTTCTCAAGCGAGTGGGATAGGTGTTCTATCAATTAGCTTTTCCCAATTATTCTAAGCTCCATCATGCTTTTCATGTCTCGTGCTTAAAGAAGGTGATTGGAACTAAGTGCCAAACTCAAACCAGTCTTCTTGAGTTGGATGAATAAGGCTCCATCTGGTTGCATCCACAAGAAATATTGGACCAACGAGAACGTCGTCTCCGTTAGGGCACTGTCGAAGAAGTGTTAGTACATTAGAAAGATACAACTCTACCAGATGCCACCTAGGATCCATCTACCATTCTACAACAATTTCCTCATCTCAAGCCTTGAGGACAAGGTTGTTTTTAAGGGGGAGGGAATGTTAGGGACCTAACCTCCCTAACCCCTCATGTAGGTAGAATAATATATTTTCCATGTAATAAAGGTCAATATTAATAAGGCCTAGTAATAAGGAAGAATAAGTCAAATGTAAGAAGACCTAATAGAAGATTTTGCTTCTAGAAGATCTTCCTCTAGATTGTTCTTTTGGTAGATAGATTTAGTATAAATAAGAGTCAAGGCCATGAGATGTTTTGTCTTGAGAATCATTGTAATAGAGCATTTATCTTCTGGAGGTTGCCCCCTTGAAGAGGCAAGTGAACATTGTTTCCTATCAATAAAGATATTATTATGGTATTGTGGTTTCATATATTGTGTTGTTCCATTGTTATTATTTACAGTATTTATGTTTTTCTGCTATTATAATAGATCTTGTACCTTAA
Organism: Picea sitchensis; assembly: GCA_010110895.2. Classification (NCBI taxonomy): domain Eukaryota; kingdom Viridiplantae; phylum Streptophyta; class Pinopsida; order Pinales; family Pinaceae; genus Picea; species Picea sitchensis. Next base: position 58,503 of record SNQJ01S0106855.1, on the reverse strand, counting down.
ATTTTTTGGTAAACAAATCAAGGATTTTTGATGCAAGAGAATCGTAAGCAAGCCAAAAAAGCAAGCGCAAAGTGGAGGACAACTGGATATGCACCAACACACTTTTGAAGACATTTTGAATTTGAATGAAGGAACATTAATGTAATAGTTAGGGGATCGTAATTGCATTTATGTTTTGGATATTGTAAACATATCTTGAGCGATACTCTCATCTGTCGGATATGAAGTCATTTAATTGTATTAGATATGAAGTAGTTGTAGCTTTTAATTCTGATTAGATAGCTTGTAATGTAGGAGGGAAAACTCTAAGAAAGATCCCTCACATGTAATTGTATTATTCGGAATTCTCATTGTAAGTTGTAGAGATGTAGAGCAAGAGCATAGAGAAGAACATAGATTTTGGGATTGTATAAGCAGATAACAGTTACTATTGATCCATGTACAGGAACACTGGAATTAATATAAGAATGCTTTGATTAAATTTCATGGTGTGTCATGGTTATTTTATTTATCTTTTGAATGGTGTGTTACAACTTGCTTGTATTTCTCTGTCATGCATTTGTTTCAATGCTATGTGTATGCTTGTGATTTCATGGTGAATATATGAAGTCTGTGAGAACAGAAGTATAATTTTCAATTGTTTCTCTTCTTGAGAATTCCTGCAAGGAGTGCAGTGAAAGGTCCGCATAGAGTGCGTGACAGAGTTTTGAGTTTTATCTCAAAAAGCTCAGGATGGGTAACGTTGGCTTATATCAACAGAGGTCTGGTTGAGGCACAGAGCCATGCAAGGAGTGCACAGGCTAAAGGAGGAGTTGAAACTCTCCAATCCCACAGAGTGGTCAGAGAGTCTCTGTTGCAAGGAACGCACAGGGTTAACATCGTGGATAACTAGAGTTTATCGCAGAGCCGTGCTAAGCGTGTGCACAGGGATTCTTTGAATCCGGAAGCCAGCAAAGAGACCTAAGCTCAAGAGGGTTAGAACCTTCAGATAGCTTGAAGGGGTGGTCGAGATTAAAGTCGTGCGAAGCTCTAAGTTCATACGGTTTACGTCTGGAAGAATTACCAAAGGTTCATTGAAGCTCAAGTGAACGGTGGAGTACTTCCAAGGGAGAGTGTCGAAATCACGAGAGTCATCCAATCATGATAAGTTACGAGGAGGTTAAGTGAAGGCTCATCCAACATAAAATGCTCACAGGAGATCTGAGCCGTTGATTTTCATGCTCTATGAGCCATTGATCAGGGCGTGTACGGATTAGGAAAATTTGGCACTGGGGGGAAGGCACATACATCATTTTCGAATCCCCGAAAAGGAGAACATCAATAAGTAGTCAGAGCCGTCGGTTGGTGGAGGATCTGAACCATTGGATTTAGGTCATTGGCTTTCGGGAGTTGGGGTTTTGAAAGGAAAAGGGAAGCATTGTTTGCAGATTTCCCTAAATTCAAAATCTCGGGAGAAATTAAAGGCTGGGACTTAGTTCTCAGCGGAGGGTCACGTCAAATGTGTTAAAGGGGGGGGCTAACCTTTTATAGGACCTATTCGGGTTTCGAGGTTTCAAAGGTGGAGGTGTTGAGTCGCTTCACCTCAACATCCCCAAAACTGCAAGTGTCGATAGAGTTGGGCCCGCGGTCATATCACGCGGTTAGATCAGGAGAGGACCCGTGTCTAGCACCTCTTTGTGCAGGCAGGTTCTGTTGAAGGCCCGTGGGTTATTTGTTGCAAAGGTTCCAGCAGGGACCTGGGAGTCACTTCGACTCAGGTTGAATAGAAGATCCACGACCGAGAGGTCAACTGGACCCCTCGAAGTAGGGGGTCTGCGTCAGGTGGTATCAGAGCTTACAATATTTGTTTTTGTAGGAGAAGAAAGACAGAAAACAAGTTGTGATTTGAATTCTGCAAGGAACAGATTTGAACAATGCCACCTAGAAGACGTCATGATAGACAAATGCCTGATCCAGCTGTGGAAAGGGAGATGAGAGAAATCCGTGCTCGATTAGATGCCATGGAGACAACACAAAGGCGAACAATTGATCCTGGAGATGTCAGTGAGGCTGAAAGTGAAAATGAGGCTGGAAATGAAGAAGAAGTCGCAGTCGAAGACGCTGCAGAAGAACATCTATTCAGAGTTGTTGCAAGAATAGGTTCTAGGGCAAAGATGGACATTCCAATGTATGAAGGCAACTTAGATGTTGAAGAGTTGCTAGATTTGTTTAGAGCTCTGGATAAATACTTCGACTATGAGGATGTCGAGGAAGATAAGAAAGTCAAACATGTTGTCACTAGAATTAAAGGGCATGCAGCACTATGGTGGGATGAACTGCAGGCAGACAGACATTGCAAAGGCAAGAAAAAAATCAAAAGCTGGGATAGAATGGTCGCAAAAATGAAAGCCAAGTTTATACCTAGGGATTACCAGATTAATCTGTTTCGAAGAATGTAGAATTTGAGGCAGAAGGGGATGACAGTGAAGGAGTACACTGAAGAGTTCTACAAGATAAACATTAGAGTAGGTCATCGAGAGAGTGATGATGAGAAGGTCGCCAGATACATGAATGGTCTGAGATATGACATTCTAGATGAGATGAGCATGATGACAATAAGGAATGTAGAAGATGCTTATCAAATGGCCCTGAAGGCCGAAGAAAAATTGGCCCAAAAGTAAGGTCAACGAGGCTGAGGTAGAAGTCAAAGCTGAGGCAAAGTAATTTCCCAAGACAGAGTACAGAAGCCGAATGAAGAAGAAAAGAAACCTCATACTCACCCTAAAAGAGGAGGAAGCTCACAAGGGAGACAATATGCTGACATGAACACTTTTCTGCGAGCAAGAGAAAGAGGAAGAGGCAGAGAAGGTGAGGTAAAATCTTTTGTCTGTGGAAAGATCGGACATAAATCTTTCGAATGTCTTGATAGAAAAAGGGAAGAAGTATAAGATCACATTTACGAAGCACAAGGGCGAAATGTTGAGGCAGAAGATGTAGTAGGTGGAAGGTCACTGATGATGCAGAAAATTCTCTTGAAGCCAGAGAAAGAGATAGAAAATCCAGTCCAGAGGAACAATTTATTTAGGACTGCTTGCAAGACCAAGGACAGGGTATGCAAGGTAATAGTGGACAGTGGAAGTACAGATAATCTATTATCCACAGAGATGGTGGAGAATATGGACTTGGAGACGGTTGCACATCCGAGCCCATACAAAGTCTCATGGTTACAAAAGGGACATCAGGTAACTATCACTAAATAATGTTTAGTTGAATTTAAAATAGGGGGATATAAGGATGAAATTTTATTTGATGTTATTCCCATGGATGTCTATCATCTTTTGTTGGGGAGACCATGGCAATATGACATAAATGTTATTCATGATGGGAGAAAGAACACATACACCTTGGAGAACAATGGTAGAACACATATGTTGTTGTCAATTAAAGATGAGAAGGCAAAGGAAAAATCCAACAATACTATACTTCTCATGAGTGGGAAGGAGCTTCTTGAGGAAGTCAAGAAAGAAGAAGAAATGCAGTTTGATGTCGTCCGAAAACCTAGAGTCATCCTGAACAGTACCAAGATAGATGATCTACCTGGAGAAATTCAGGAACTGCAGGAGGAGTTCACTGATATAGTAGTGGACAAATTACCTTATTCATTGCCACCCATTAGAAGGATAAGTCATCCCATTGATCTTATACCTAGAGTGAGTTTACCAAACAAAGCAGTGTATAGATTAACGCCACAGGAGAATGAAGAAGTCAAGAGACAATTCTAGGATTTGATGGACAAAGGGTTGGTTCGAGAGAGTTTGAATCCATGTGTTGTTCCAATAGTATTAAGTCTGAAGAAAGATGGTGGCTGGAGAATGTGTACGGATTTGAGGGCTATAAACAAGATCACCATCAGGTATCGATTTCCTTTACCCAGGATGGATGACTTGATGGATTGCTTAAGTGGAGAATTTTTTTTTTCAAAGATTGATTTGAAAAAAGGATATCATCAGATTAGAATGAGGGAACGTGATGAATGGAAAACAACATTCAAGACAAATGAAGGATTGTATGAATGGCTTGTCATGCCATTTGGTTTAACGAATGCACCCAGTACTTTTATGGGATTGATGAATGAATTCTTGAAATATTTCATTGGAAAATTTGTAATCGTGTATCTTGATGATATACTGATCTTTAGTAAGACTGAAGAAGAACATATGAAGCATTTAGTTGCAGTGATGAGGAGGTTACAGTAAGAGAAATTGCTGATAAATTTAAAGAAGTCGTCTTTCATGAAGACATAACTCATTTATTTGGGTTTTGTAATCTCTTCGAATGAGTTAAAGATAGATCCGGAGAAGGTAAGAGCAATCAAAGATTGGTCATCACCAAAGAGTATCTTTGAAGTTCGGAGCTTCCATGGATTGGCTAGTTTTTATAGGAAATTCATCAGAAATTTTAGTGGGATATGTGCACCAATGATGGACAGTCAAGAAAAGACACAAATCTTTTCATTGGATAGAAGAAGCAGAGAAGATTTTCAAGTTGCTGAAGGACAAGATAACTGAACGACCAGTTCTAGTTCTGCCAAATTTCAGTAAGACATTTCAAGTCAGATGTGATGCAAGTGGATTCGCAATTGGAGCAGTCTTAAGTCAAGACAATAGGCCAATTGCATACTTCAGTGAGAAGCTGAATGAAACCAATATAAAATATTCTGCGCATGATAAAGAATTGTATGCAGTCATACAGGCGCTGAGGAAGTGGAGGCATTACTTGGTTCCAAAGGAGTTTGTCTTGTATAGTGATAACCATGCTTTACAATTCATAACTCCACAGGAGAAATTGAACTAGAAGCATGCAAAATGGGTTGAATATATGCAGAATTTTACTTTTGTCACAAAGCATATTTCTGGAATTGCTAACAAGGTTGTTGATGCATTGAGCAAGAAATGTTTGATTTTACAGGAGTTTAGAGTGAAAACTTTAGGTTTTGACAATCTCAAGGAGATGTACAGAGATGATGTAGATTTTAAAGAAGCCTATGAAGCATGTGAGAATCTAGTTCTCAGGGACAGAAGCCAATGGACTGAATACATGATTCAGGATGGACTATTGTTCAGGGGTAATCAATTGTGTATACCAAAATGCTCTATGAGAGAGAACATTTCGGCCATGATAATACTTTTGCACAACTAAATGGCTCATACTATTGGCCAGGGATGAGGACGGATGTCAAGAAATTCATGAACAGGTGTAGGATTTGCCAGCATGCAAAGGGGAAAAGACATAATACAAGGTTGTATCAACCATTACCGATACTAGAGAGGCCGTGGGACGCAATAAGCATGGATTTTGTGTTGGGACTACCGAGGACACAGAGGGGTTGTGACTCCATCTTAGTGGTAGTTGATAGATTTTCTAAAATGGCACATTTCATACCATGTCAGAAAACCAGTGATGCAACTCACATTACAAATCTGTTTTTCAAAGAAGTTGTTCAAATTCACGGCTTACCCAAGAGTATTGTTTCAGATTGGGATACCAAATTTGTTGGTCATTTTTGGAGAACCCTATGGAAAAAGTTGGGGACAAATTTATCTTTTAGCTTAGCATATCATCCTCAAACGGATGGCTAGACTGAGGTGGTAAATAGGAGTTTGGTAGACTTCTTGAGGAGTTTGGTAGCTGAACACCATAGTCAGTGGGATCAGATTCTGCCACAGGCGGAATTTGCATATAATAACTCACCCAATAGGAGCACAAGGCAAATCCCATTCCAGATAGTGTATGGAATGCAACCAAGAGGAGTTTTTGAGTTGAAGGACTTAGAGAAGAATGAATTCTGGAGTGCTAGCACTGAACATTTTGTTGCAGAAATGCAGGAGCTCCATAGTAAAATACGGGAGCGATTACAAAACTCTAATCAGGAATATAAGCGCAGAGAAGATCAACACAGGAGAGAACTTCAATTTGAAGTGGGTGATTTGGTTTTAGCATATCTCATAAAAGAAAGGTTCACAAGGGGAACATACAATAAACTAAAGATGAAGAAAATTGGGCCATGTAAGATTTTGCGAAAGTTTGAAGCAAATGCTTACGAAATTGAATTACTAGATGGGTAGGATTATTGCCCATATTCAACATAGCAGATCTGTATCCTTACAGAGTAGACAAAACAGGAACATAGGAGATTCAACAGGAAGTTCAGTGGGTCAGACAGATGCCTGTAGCTGAAAATCCGCAGATGGAAAAAATAATTGACCAGAGAGTTAGCAAGAGAACCCGAAGAAAGACATATTTTGAATATTTGGTCAAATGGAAAGGACACCCGATTGAGGATGCCAGTTGGGAAAGTGAAGCAATAATCCAGAGACATGGACATATGGTGCAAGAGCTCATGAACAAGAGTTCATGAATTTTTCAGCAAAGGGAGTATGATGCAGGAGCATCGTAAGCAAGCCAACAAAGAAAGCACAAAGTGGAGGACAACTGGATATGCACCAACGCACCTTTTGAAGACATTTTGAATTTGAATGAAGGAACATTAATGTAATAGTTAGGAGATCGTAATTGCATTTATGTTTTGGAGATTGTAAATAGATCTTGAGCGTTGCTCTCATCTGTCGGATATGAAGTCATTTAATTGTATTAGATATGAAGTAGTTATAGCTTTTAATTCCGATTAGATAAATTGTAATGTAGGACGAAAAACTCTAAGAAATATCCCTCACGTGTAATTGTATTATTCATAATTCTCATTGTAAGCTGTAGAGTTGTAGAGCAAGAGCGTAGAGAAGAACATAGATTTTGGGATTGTATAAGTAGATAGCAGTTACTATTGAGCCATGTACAGGAACACTGGAATTAATATAAGAATGCTTTGATTAAATTTCATGGTGTGTCATGGTTGTTGTATTTATCTTTTGAATGGTATGTTACAACTTGCTTATATTTCTCTGTCATGCATTTGTTTCAATGCTATGTGTATTCTTGTGATTTCATGGTGAATATATGAAGTCTGTGAGAATAGAAGTATAAGTTTCAATTGTTTCTCTTCCTGAGAATTCCTGCAAAGAGTGCAGTGAAAGGTCTGCATAGAGTGCATGACAGAGTTCTGGGTTTTATCTAAGAAATCTCAGGAAGGGTAACGTTGGCTTATATCAGCAGAGGTGTGGCTAAGGCATAGAGTCGTACAAGGAGTGCGCAAGCTGAAGGAGGAGTTGAAATTCTCGAATCACATAGAGTGGTCAGAGAGTCTCTGTTGCGAGGAACACACAGGGTTAACATCGTGGATAACTGGAGGTTATCGCAGAGCCGTGCTAAGCATGTGCGCAGGGATTCTTTGAATCTGGAAGCCAACAAAGAGACCTAAGCTCAGGAGGGTTAGAACCTTTAGATAGCTCGAAGGGGTGGCAGAGATTAAAGTCGCGCGAAGCTCTAAGTTCAGACGGTTGACGTCTAGAAGAATTACCAAAGGTTCATCAAAGCTCAAGTGAATAGTGGAGTACTTCCAAGGGAGAGTGACGAAATCACGAGAGTCGTCTAATCATGATAAGTTGCGAGGAGGTTAAGCGAAGGCTCATCCGACGTAAAATGCTCACAGGAGATCTGAGTCGTTAATTTATGTGCTCTGTGAGCCGTTGATTAGGGCGTGTATGGATTGGGAAAATTTGGCACCAGGGGGAAGGTGCATACATCATTTTCAAATCCCCAAAAAGGAGAACGTCGATAAGCAGTCAGAGTCATCAGTTGGTGGCAGATCTGCACCATTGGATCTCGGTCATTGGCTTTCACGAGTCAGGGTTTTGAAAGGAAAAGGGAAGCATTGTTTGTAGATTTCCCAAAATTCAAAATCTCAGGAGAAATTAAAGGCTGGGACTTAGTTCTCAGCGGAGGGTCATGCCAATTGCGTTAAAGGGGGGGGCGGGTAGCCTTTGCTAGGCTCTAATCGGGTTTCAGGGTTTCAAAGGTGGAGGTGTTGAGTCGCTTCACCTCAACATCCCCGAAACTACAAGTGTCGATAGAGTTGGGCCCATGGTCATATCACACGGTCGGATCGGGAAAGGACCCGTGCCTAACACCTCTTCATGCAGGCGGGTTATGTTGAAGGCCAGTGGGTTATTTGTTGCAAAGGTCCCAACAGGGACCTGGGAGCTGCTTCGGCTCAGGGTGAATAGAAGATCCATGACTGGGAGGTCAGCCGGACCCCTCAAAGTAGGGGTTCTGCATCAATTTGGGGATATTTGGACTGACTCAGTCTAATGAAATCAATATACCAAATCACTAACTCATTAACATATAAGACTTCATTATAATATGTAAAAACTATTCTAAATATACAATAAGATTAAAATATATTGTTATAACCCTAATTTGCACCATACATGCTTAATTGGCATTAGGCCATCTCAGATCCCTTATTTTCCAAAGCACTACTGAACAACTCTTTAAAAGACCTCTTGTATAAGGGCTCACGTACCCTACCCCATTACTGCACGTGTGTACACACTAGATGACCTAAAATAGCCTGTGTGGACCTACAAAAGCACGAAAAAAGGAAAGTTGTCGATGGAACACATAACTTTGGGTGAGTTAACTGAAACTCCCGGCCATGCATGGACGAGGGTTCATCCAAATACCTAGCTTCTTCTAGCCTATAAAAGAAGGGTTAGGGGTCCTATTTGGAAGAGGAGAATAAGAGTAAAGAAAATCTACCCAATTGCACATTCCCATTGTCCCAACCCTTTAGCCATCCTTGTGCAAAGGGAGATACAAAGCAAAGAAGTTGGAGGACATTTGAAGAGGAGCCCAGGATTAGGTTCACGGAGCAGTGGCTAGTCTCGACATTGTAAGTTGATTCATTAAAGTTAATAATAAAAAAATTATTTTTCTGTCCCACTATATGAGTTCTTCATAGTTTAGCAAATATATGTTTGAATCTCTAACCCATTAATCTGTAGAACAAATGCATGTAGAGTTTGCTTCTTGTTTTTTGCGCAGGTCAGTCTTGAGAGGATAGCTACCAACAAGCAATCAAGCATGGAGAAGGATCTACATCGAACGTCCGGAACAAGGTATGTTCGTTTAACCATGTATTTTCTTAAAAGAAATGGGGATTAGGTCTGGGACGAAGGTAGAAAGTAGAATTCTTTCGGTTTTATATGCATGCATAATATAACCCTAAATGCTAGTCCGTAGGGGGATTTCCCACCACAATAGAATTGGCGACCATACTGGGGAACTCTCTAAGGTTCCTGGGAATATTTTTGGGTATTTTTAAAAGAATGGTTTTCTTTCCTATTTTTTGAAGTTTCTGCAAAGTTTGAGCTAACAGAGATTCTGGTCTTCCATACTAGCTATCTCTGTTATTTGCTTGACTATAATTTTTCGAGACCCACAGAGGTACATGCGGCCTGCATAAGGTCTGCATGTGTGTACCCGTGCCCTACTTTCTTACAACCCACATGTAAACGATAGCTGAAGAAGTAACAGTAGCGTGTAGATTCCATAAATTTTTTGAGGCAATCATCCTCTTCCCTGTTAGAATCATTCATTCTCAAGGGTTTTCTAGAACTCTGTCTAGTCTTGGTTGTTTGCAATCTCATCTTAGATTGGTTTGTTTTATGAATTTTTTCCTTACATTGTTTCTTTTTTTCTGTTAAAGAAAGTGTCTAAGCCTTCAAGAGATCCTGGTTCTCAATATTAGTGGTCTCTTCCTGGTTTGGATTGTTTGTTTTTATTTGTTTTAGAGTTTTAGAGATACACGCAGCCTGTATGAGGCCAGAACGCATGTACACGCCCTCTAACTCTACACAACTCGCGTGCACATGCTTGTTGTTGAATTGTCAGTAGTGTGCTTGTGCAAGATAGTTTTTGTTGAGGGTGAGGCAGTCATCCTTTCCCTTGACAAGAGTTATACCTCTCAGGTTTTTGAATCTCTGTCATAGCAGTCAGTAGCTTAGGGTTGATCTTAGCCATAGCTTTCTTTTTTCATTTAAAAGTTGTTATCAAAAATTTTCTTTAGGGTTTTTAGACAAGTGTGAGAGTCCTTTTTTAAGTTGCTAGTGTGTGATTTCTTGAAGTGATTCTTTGCAATCTGCGATTAGGCCATAATTTTTCTTGGTTTTTGACTTGTTGATATTTTTTCTTTTTGCTTTGTGAGCATTCAAATAAAAAAAAAATATTTCATTTTCTTGTTTGGTTGAAAAGTGTTGTTTTTCATTAGTAACCACGAAAAAGTCTTTGCTTTCATAAGTTGTTGATAGTTTACTTAGATCGTAAGTAGCTCGTAGTCGAGTGAAATTTTTCTTTGAGTTTGTTGTTCAAAAGATCTTAGAAATTTTTTTTTTTTTTTTGAAAAGTTGTTGAAATTTTGCATTAAGTGAAGGTTTTTGTTTCCAGCTTTTTGTTCATTTTTACTTTCGTCTTTCAAACATCACTAGTTTCACTTTCATACCCTTTGATGTAAGACAAGCCATAAAATTAATGCTAAATTTAAAAATCATTAGACTTTTATGTTTGTAGGGTTAACCAACTAGTTCAGGATTAGGGCCTTGGATTAGGTTGGAGAGGAAACTCTTCAAGGCCATTATAATCAAACATTGGAGTCTGAGTTAGGGAGTGTCCAAGTCCAGTATCGTGAAATTTATTTGGGACCCCCATCTAAAACAGGGGATAAACACGAGGTTGCGTGCAAAAAGGTAGCGGAGATAACCCCTCCAAAGATGGACCAATCGTAGTGGAGAACACATATAGAGGGCTTGTCTTGGGATTTCGTTGATTGCATTTGCCATGGAGATTCGTGGGTCTCGAATCTGTTCGGGGTCCTCAGTTGTCTTACGAAACACTTTCTCTTGATACCCTTGACAGGTTTCGAGCTCGATACCCTGCTCATTATGGTCTACTCGACTTTCGACTGTACCCGCTTGGTGACTGTTTGTGCGCTGGCAACCTAGTTGCCTATCTTTTTTAGGGACATACACAGGTGACTAAGGGGGTATATCGTGGTACCTATGATAGACATTGGGCCACGCTTTGCAGATTATACCCATAGGGTGCTTCCGTTTTTGAGTTGCACTTGCACCGGTAAGTTGCTCTAGTGTTGGTTGTTGTAACTATTCTTCCAATTAATTTAGTGTTTGCCTATCTTATCTTATAGGGACTTTTTTAGTGTGTGTTGCTTTTGAACATTTAGAATGCCCTAGAGTGTCTTTGATCTTCTCACACAGTGTAGGATCACGAGCTCCGCCGGTCACGAAGGCTTCTTGGCCTGCCACCGGTTACACTGGAGCCACCCCCGTCACCACTAAGGCGAAAGCTAGACCAACAAGGGTCTTTTGAAGTGACCGGGTCACAAGGAATTGTGCCCGACCAACATCCAGAGGAATCGACCATTTTAGACCTTGGAGTGAAAGCTTTTGGTCTAGTTGAAACCTCCACCACTGATCTTTCATCACCCACCATCGTACCAATTCATCCTTACGAGTGCTAGATAGTGTCACACGCAGCAATGGAAACAAATGTTGTTACTCCTTCTGGGAATTCTTCAATTCCCACTACGGTTGTCACCACAGGAGAGTTTCCACCTCCTAACCCACCATCACCAGTCCGAGCCACCATGGTCTTGACCGGCTCTACATCGCACAGTGGTCTGATCCCGTCTCTGGCGGTGGCCACAACCCCCTTCACACCAAGTGCGACAAGCCCTCCGTTCTCATATGGGATGGCTAGTTCAGGTACAAGTCCTATAATTTCCTGCTCAACTTCACAAACTTCAAGTCTGGGGGTAGGGAGATCTAATGCTCCTTTATAAGGCCACATGGGGGGCACTTCCGCTCCCTTTAATGCTTTCCCTTACGGAGGAGGTCATATACCTCCTTCGTCCCCTTCGCTCAGTGGCATACACTAGCCATCCATCGGGCCGCTTGCACACCATAATTTATTTGGAGTAGGGAGTCAATGACCACCTTCGCATAATATGTCGGTAGGTTCGACACCGTTTTATTTGTTCAGTGCGTTTGGTAACAACACCTTCTCATTCGTTTCTTTCCCGACTAGGGGCAATCCCGGTTTCGGACAATCTATTCCTATGCAGGGTACTATTCCTGCACAGGGGGCACACCCAGGAAATTCTTCTGCATCAGGGGCTTGGAATTCTTGGCAGGGATCCGTTCCCTCATCAGGAATGTTGATCTGGGGTAATTCTTTTCATAATCAATGGAACCTCGGACAAAGTACTATGCTTATCCCCACAGGACTGACATGGAGCAACCCTTCCCAAATTCCTTTGAATGTAATGCATGCCCAACCATCTATGTCCTATTTTGGAAATCAGCTGATGATGTCTCCTCACACGCAAAATCCATACGCTAGCCATGGCCATGGTTTTTACTAGAATCTGGGCCAGCAGTCAAACTTTTCTTGGCAACATGGTGCCAGTCAAACTCCAGCCCCCTTTTTCCCAGGTTATCACAACCCAAACTACCCTTCCTGGAAAATTTACAATTTCCAGACTTGACAAGGTTGTTGAATGACCCTATCTATCATGATCCGTGTTGACGACTTACTTTGATGATCCGTGGATGCTTCCTTCCCCATCGACCATGATGGATGGGATAGGGCACCCAGGCATGTCCATGCCCTTGTCCGCAGCTGAAGTAGCATACTCTCTAGTCCAACAAGCTTCGGCCAACATTGATCCAACTCCTACACAAGAGTTCGATCCACTTTTAGAGCTTATTTGGGCTCAGGTTTCTCTCTCTGACACCGATTCATTAGACTTAGTCTTGCCCTCTCATGAAGCTATAATTGAAGCAATGACTAGTTCAGAAAAACCTTGGGAAGATCTTCATCACAGATCATACTTCCTCCCAGAGTTAAGCAGAATCGAAGCTGGAGAATTCACCGTGACTATGACAGGAGATAGTTCTTGTCTTATTAATACCTTAGCTACACACGAGGTTTATGTTGAGGGTAATATGGTAACTATCGCTGAAACCTTACCGATCAATATCTCCTGAAAACCTGGCGTCATGGATAATATTTTCGTCGAAGCTGACTGCTCCGCCGGAGATATTCAAATCTACACAGATCTTTTTAAAGAATTTCGCGACGTTTTTTCCTGGTCTTACGAGGAAATGCTAGGCATCGATCCAAAAATAGTTGAACATGAAATAAAAACATATCTAGATTCCAAGCCTGTCCGACATAAGCTTCGTCCAATTAACCCCAAGAAAGCAACAACCATTAAGGTTGAGGTTGAGAAACTGCTGAAAGCCAGTTTTATCTATCCTATCCATTTGACCCAATGGGTGTCAAACCCCGTGCCAGTCAATAAAAAACAAGGCACAATTTGTGTATGTACAGACTGTTGTGATTTGAACAAGGCATGTCCCAAAGATAATTTTACCACACCATTCATCAACCAGATAATTGATGACTGTGTGGTTTGCAAGGCCTTCTCTTTCATGGACGGTTTTTTGGGATATAACCAAATACAAATCAAACCTGAAGATTAGCACAAAACAACATTCATTTGTCCATGGGGTACATTCGCATATCGTAAGATGCCTTTTAGTCTCAAAAATGCTAGAGCCACCTTTCAGCCGACCATGGACTCTTTTTCTTTCCATGACCTCAAGCATATAGTCGAGGCCTATTTAGATGATTTAGCATCTTGATCTCACAAGATAACAAATCATCCCACACACCTCCAACGTATCTTTGAGCGTTGTCGCTACTTCCGAATTCACTTGAATCCAAACAAGTGCAGTTTTTGTGTAACATCAGGACGTTTTTTAGGTTTCATAGTGTCAACAACAAGGATCATGGTCGATCCTCTCAAGGTTGAGGCAATAATTTAGTTGCCCCCCCCCATGCACAATCCTTCAACTTTAGAGTCTACAGGGCAAGGCGAATTTTCTAAGATGTTTTATCTCTAACTATGCCGAGATCACCAAGGGATTTATGTGCTTACTTAAAAAAGACGTTCCTTTTTATTGGGACGATGTCACTCAATGCTCTTTCGCTGCATTGAAACATGCACTCATAACTACCTCTCTGCTCTGACCACCTAACTATAACAAGAATTTCTTATTATATCTGGCTACAACAGAGTCAACCATTGGCATGGTCTTAGTTCAGGAAGAAGACTTGTTCTCAGAATATGTCATCTATTACTTGAGCTGAGGCCTCGTAGGACTGGAACTCAATTATTCTCATATCAAAAAACTTGCATTGGTAGCAGTCCATGCTATTCAACGGTTCCGTCATTATGTTCTGTTTCGCAAGACCACCGTCATTTTTGTCGTGAATCCATTTCAGTACATGTTGACATGACGGGTAATAGGCAGAAAAATCAGTAGATGGATAGTCATCCTCTAGGAGTTTGACTTAGATTTTGTTTCAACGAAGTCCAAAAAGTCACTGGTCTTCGCAGAACTTATTTCAGAACTTCTGGTTGAGACAAGTGATCTTGTGCCCGAAGAGTTGCCTATCAGAGGAGATGTGTTTTTGATCACCTCTTCGGATCCCTAGTATGGAGATATCCTTATCTATCTCGAGACTTTGAAATGCCCCACCGTTTCTTCTTGTGATGAGAGTCGACGCATACGCCATCAGGCTAAGAATTATCTCATACTCGATGATACATTGTATCGAAGAGGTGTAGACTGCATCCTACACCGATGTCTCACTCACGAAGAAGCAGTTATTGTGCTTAACGATTGCCATACCGAAGCTTGTGGCAGTCATTTGTCTGGGTTGGCAACATCCCAAATGATTCTATGAGAAGGTTACTTCTGGCCGACACTTATCAAAGATTGTATCGAATTGGTCAAGAAGTTCCACCCGTGCCAAATCTTCTCTCGAAAGATGAGGGCACATCCCACTCCCATGTTTCCTATCATCACAGTTGGTCCCTTCACCAAGTGGGGGATTGATTATACTACATGCAACCCTCCTTCAGCAAGGGGGCACCACTATATCATCGTAGTTGTAGACTACTTCACAAAGTGGGTTGAAGCTATGCCAACATTTAAAGATGATGGAGAGACTGCATCTCTCTTTTTATTCAATCAGATAATAGCAAGGTTCGGCGTCTCGAGGGAGATTGTCACTGACCATGGCAGTCACTTTTAGAACCAGATGATGACCGAGTTAACATAAAATCTTGGGTTATGGCAAGAACATTCATCACCCTACTACCCCCAAGCAAATGGTCAGGTGGAAGTTGTAAACAAAACTCTTAAGACCATTCTACAGTGAACGATCAACTCAGCCAAGTCAAATTGGCATTTGATGTTATACTCGACATTATGGGCTTACAGAACATTTGTTAATACTACAACTAGTTTATAACCTTTCCAACTCATTTACGGGCTAGAAGCAGTCTTGCCTATCGAATGTCAGATCCTGTCTCTTAAGTTGGCAGTACAATTATTGCCAGACACTTCTCCACTTGAAGAACGGTTAGTATACCTTGAGCAGCTCAATGAGCAGCGTCGTGATGCGGCCCTGGCCAATGAGGCTCACAAACATAAGGTCAAGTGTTAGTATGATAGGTCCGTTCGTCCTTGGATTTTCTCTGAAGGCGACCTTGTCCTGGTCTATGACCAAGATAAGGACCCCCTGGGGGCAGGAAAATTCAAACCCATGTGGTTCATACCTTTCATCATAAAAGAGGTCTTAAAAAAGGGCGCTTATCGTCTGGTTGACTTTGAAGGGAATGATTTGGCGGAGCCTAGAAATGGGCTCTACATCAAGAAGTATTACTCATAGGTGGGTCACTGTGGGTAACTTTTTGTAACATATGTATAGTCTTTGTACTATTACTTTCTAGTTTCTTTTAGTGTTATGGATGTGTCGTTGATGTTATCTTTCGTCACTGTGGCAGATGTCAAGTGATTCTGAGGTGTTCATTGGGTATGAAAACGATGCTAGTCGACACACTCGGAGGCTTGCCTCCACAACTTGGGTAATCTTTACACCTCAAGGCCAGTTATTATCTTCCGGAGGTATATGCTTAGGTGACACCACAAACAATGTCGCTGAGTATAGTGCAGTTATTGAGTTGCTTCGTGACGCTTTGTCATTTGGTATCTCTCATCTCCAGGTCTATCTCGACGGGCCCTAAAAAATGAAACCCAATGCAAAAAGAAAGACTTAAAATGCAAGATAGGAGAGTTTGTACTTACTTGGTCCAGACAGAAGTTCGTTTCGTCCACTGTAGCTCCCAAAATCACCACTTTTATCAAAGGGGGTCTTTTGGCTCCAGTGTCAATTTCCAAATCAACAATGTTGATAATGAGCTATCGACTTCTATTTATAGACTTTTTGGCCTCTTTTTGTCACTTTTTTGGCCTCCCTTATCATTTTCTTTAAACCAAAAACCATTTAGAGTGATTCAAGAGTTGCATGGGAGGGATATGATTGGGTATCGGGATAGTTTTTTGGAGTTTTGGGTAATTTTCGATGGTGCGTGGAATTTTTTTTCCGAGGATCAACTTGAGAATATAGGTTATGTTTCTACCCTGACTTTTGTATCTTGTTGTCTTTTTCCTTTGCCATAGGATCGATCCCACCAGGTAGTGACATGGAACCATCATAGCTGCTTCAGAAGTGTCGTGACTTGGTGGTAGAGCTTACCGAAACATGGATGCCCTAGGTAGATCCTAGTTGCATTATGGTATCCATGTTGTCTCTAATCACTGTAGGCTCGGGAGTCCTTGTAGTTTTTCCCGATTTCGAGTTTGAGCCTCATTTGCAAGATTCTTTTCGCTCTTGACCTCACCCTCAGGACTCCTAAAAGATATAACAGGTCTTCTTTTAATCCATTTTCAAACCCTCTAAACATGAAAATATTGTCGAGCGATCTTGTGGCCTTTCATGCTCGTTAAACTAAAATTTGAAGTCACGTTTGTCCAGCGGTAGTTTACCCCTTTTTCGGTCCGGACGGTCAACTATACGAACAAAGGTATACTCTATGGAACTTCAGTTCTCTAGAAGAGTACTCTCAGGTATCATTTTAACCCTTTTTCGGGCCCGAGGGACTAAATTTACGAAAAAGGAATCCCCACAGAGTCCATTGTTAAGCTCTTTTCAGACTCCCTAAAATTGAAAAGATCGTCGAGTGACCTTATTATTTCACACTCGTTAAACTGGTCCAGAAGAACATTCCTGACGGAGTCCATAATTAAGGTTTTTTCAGACTCCTTAAAAATGAAAAAATGGCCGAGTGTGTTACACATCAAAATTACTCACTTTGATAGTGTCGCAAGTGTCGTCATTACAAGTGTTGCAAGTGTCACATTTTGCTCACAAGGTTGCAAGTGTCGTATGTTTCTCACGAGTGTCACAAGAAAGCATGTTGCCATGATGCCTGTGTCGTGCCCATAACGACATGAGAAAGACACTTGAAACACCTCAAACATCTGATTTGGGAGAGGAGAAATGAGTCAACAGGCTTGCAAACCTTTTGCCATCTGAAAGCACCTCAAAAACTGATTTTTGGAGAGGAGCGCTCCCCCTTACACTATCTCGGAGCGCCGACGCTCCTCATACACTGTCAGGGAGCGTTATAACAATTCCAAGCCCTTTTGAAGGAGCGTTATAGATTTTGAGGGCGCCAACGCCCCCTAAAGCTTGCTAGGGAGCGCTACAACGCTCTGATGGCCCTTTTGAGGGAGCGCTACCTATTCTAGGAAGTTGTTAAACTGTTGAGATGGACGAGGGAAGCTTCTTTTCATTCTTGGAAGGCAGTTGAGCTCGAATCCCTGATCAAACCATGATCTTAGGGCAGGTCCTCAACTGAAGGAGGAAAATCCTCACCTTCCCCAAGGATATCTCAAGATTGTTGAGCCTCTCCAAGGCTA
>SNQJ01S0106855.1:20732-35065 GCA_010110895.2 Picea sitchensis | reverse complement strand
CTCATTTGTTGAAATAAATTAGTCACATTAATTGAAGGACTAGTACCCTCAAAGGGAATGACCCTACTCACTTATTTAACAAACCAAACTAATTGCATAGGTTTAGTGATTCTAGGGCTTAAAGCAATTCGGGATACCATCCACATTTTTCCTTGACAACCTTACAAGGGTGCTTCCTTGTTCTTGCTTAGAGCATCAATACCCATCATTGCCTTACAATTGTACCTAACCTATTTTAAGCTAAAATCCAATTAGAAAAAGACTTTGATAAATGGTTAAAAGTTTGAGACATCCAAGACAATATAACTATAACTTTCTCTCATGAAAAAAAACATAAAATTGAAAATTAAAAATAAAGCGTCTAATTTCCTATGGAGTGATGAAAATATCAAAATCTTATTATAAAATACCATTAATCTTAATCTTATCCTTTCGACCCTAATAATGTTGTACCCTAATAATGTTGTAGGCCTTAATTATCCTTCCTACTCTAATAATGTTTGTTCTTGGTTAGTGTTATGTGATTTTATAAGATGGGTGACTTGACGTTTGTGATTGATGTGCACGTTCTCTACCATTAGAGTAGAGAACGTGCAAATTGGGTTTACCAAATTTACCAAATCTATATACTTTTATTTTTTAAGTTCACACTCAAGAGCGATAGTTTACCAAATCTATTAAAATTTAGTTTTTTCACATCATCTCATGGAAAAAAATTAATATATTATATTTATTCTTATTTTACATATATAATTATAACATTAATTATAATGTTAAAATTTTAGTTTTTTCCTATTTTACATATATAATTATAACATTAAAATTTTAGTTAATTTTAGTTTTTTCATGTGGAAAAAATTAACATATTATATTTATCCTTACTTTACATATATAATTATAACATTTATATAAACCCAATTTTCTAAATCTATTATTTTTTTAGATCATTTGATGGAAAAGTTTATATATATATATATATATAACATAAAACAAATTCTTGACCTGGTTACGCCGAAAGGCGTATTGGCAATGGGCACGATTAATGATTTTTTAATCTAAAATTTTAATATGATGGTTAACAATTAAAGACGTTGGCATATTTTTAGTCGTCCTTCCAAATCAATGAATGTGATTTACTCTTCATAACTTCCTTGTATTTATGAATGCATCCGTTAACTGTTTACTTTTTAACATTTACCTAATCATATTAAAAAATTACTGTAGCACCATATAATTGCCACATTTAAATTATTAAGGGACACTACTTCAACTTCCTCCTCAACTGTCCGTGCATCTCTCTATTACATGAACACGGAGCGTTTCATTTTCGAGCGTGCGTATCCAGGAGAAATCCATGTTCACATTATACACAGAAACATCTAATGATATAACTAGCACAGCCGCTAATTACCAGCCGATACCTTTCGACGTTCTCAATCGCGAATTAGTAGCTGTGCTAATTAATGCGCAGTTATACACCCAGTGTAGCCCTGTCGCTTCGCCGTGGTCCCGTGCCCCCAAGGCTTTACTGTGTCTTTGGCACGTTCTCCACTTGAATACTGGTGATCATGTTACCCACTATTATAATATGGGGAATTTGGATTTTCAATATTCGTGCCTCACTTTTATAATAATTATAAGATTTGATTCAATCTTCAGATTTGATGAAGATTTGATTTCAATCTCGTTAACACGCTTTGTGATTTTATAAGATGGTTGACTTGACGTTTGTGATTCATTATAATATATATAGTGAAAATTGGGTTTCCCCAGATGCCCGACCATGTTCTGTACATTTTATAATATCTGCAAATTTGAGATTCTTTCATTGTTTGTTCTTCACCCATCATTAACATATATTAAATAATAATTTATTAGTAATTATAATATTAGCATAATATAGAAAAATAGAAAAATAAAATATGATAAAAATTATTATAATTTAGTAGTGAATTAGTAATGATAACACGTATCACTTTCTTAATTTAATGGTCAGTTAATATTAATGACAACTATCACTAAATCTATATCTTCACATTTCAAGGAAGACAAGCTCCTCTCCCGTTAAAAAAGATTTTTAAAACTTATTACAAAACCAAAAAATAACTATAACCTAGATAATATGTAAGTTCAATTCAATGTTTTTTATAATCATATATTTTATAATAACATTTAATCTTATTTATATATATGAAAATAAAAATATTAATACTTTATAATAACATTTAATCTTATTTATATATATGAAAATAAAAATTAATTAGATTATCATTTTAACTATAATTAAAAAAAAAGAAAATAAAATTAAAAATTATTTATTAAAACATAAAAAAAAATTAAATTTAAAATTATTAAATTAAAATTATAACTCTTTCTTATAAATTATACCAAGCACCAAGACACGTAATTTAATTGGATAACACATTGTCATATTTCAATAATCATGACTCTTAATTAATAATCACGACTCTTAATTTAATTGGATTACGCATTGCCATCTTTCATGTAATCATGAGGTTCATATTTACACATAAATTATAAAATCACATAAATTTAAATAATTATAAATATTTATGAAAAAGTTAAATATAATAAGGTACATGTTATAACATTTGTATGTTATAACATTTGTTTTGATGAATAATGGATTTTTCAAAACTAATTTGTAAATACTATAACATTTCAAAACTAATTTGTAAATACTATTATGATGCATTAAGGTGAAAAAAATAAAAGAAAGAAAGATTGAAGATTTTTTTTTTCTTTATTTTTTTTTAATTTATTTTATATTTGTAAATATGGTTATGTGCTTATAAATGTTTTAAGAAGATATCTATATAATAGTGTTGTATGTTTTTTAAGAATAAGTGTTGCATTGCAGCTTAGTCCCTGCCAGGTTGGAATGGGAGTAAATGTGATCCAGTACAGACACGTGGCTAGAATGTTGAAATACATATGGTTTGCATGTAGAACATAGTATTCCCGAATTAGTTATTCCTGAAAAATATAAAAAATTATCAACATTTCAAAGGTTGTTGGACAAAAAAAAAATCCGCATTACCGAATGAGTTATCTTTAAAACAAGGGATATAGCATTGCCGAATTAGTTTTCTTTGCATACGTTTTATAGACCATGCACACAACCCTCATTCCATACTTAGCTAGTTTTTGGATCGTGGTTTCTCGGGCTGGCGAGCTAAAAAATGGGCCTGTGTTATTCTGTGTCCTACAAATAGCACCGAGAGTTCCACGATATACAAATTGACAAGCAGACGTGCGAACTATAGAAACTTATCATAAAACAAATAATGTCTGTTACATATCTCTAGAAATTACATCAACATTTAAAAGCATACAATAGAATAGTAATAATATCTGTTACATAGTTTCGTGGAGGAAAACACAAAAAAAATAGCATTCCCAAACTAGTTTGCTTTAAAACAAAGGGTTCTGGACAGAATAAAAATCAAAATTTATCAAGGTATAGGATACTGGATGCCCAAAAAGTTAGGATACAATAGAATAATAACAATGTCGTGCAACACAAAAAATTTAGCATAGAATAGGAGAGAAAAAATATAGGAGGTCTCCATACTTAACCAGTTTTTGGATTGCGGGTTCTCGGGCTGGCGGGCTCAAAATTGGGCCTCTGTTATTTTGTTGCCTACAAATAGCACTGACAGTTTCGCGATATGCAAATTGATAAGCGGACTTGCAGACTAAAGAAATTTATAATAAATAAATAATGTCTATTACATATCTCTGGAAAATACATCAACATTTAAAAGCATACAATAGAATAGTAATGATGTCTGTTACATAGGTTCGCAAAGAAAAACACAATAAAAATTAGCATTCCCGAATTAGTTTGCTTGAAAGCAAAGGGTTTTGGATTGAAGAGAAATCAAAATGTATCAAAGTATAGGTTCCTGGACACCTATAAAGTTAGCATACAATAGAATAGTAACAATGTCGTTCAAGACCAAAAAATTAGCATACAATAGGACACAAGAAATGTAGCAGATCTGAATTAGTTTTCTGTGGAACAAACAAGAAAGGTTCCTGGAAACCCAAAATTTAGTATACAATAAGGGCATTTGTCGAATCATTTTTCTTTGGAATTTATCAAAAATTAATAATGCCTGTTACATCTTTCTAGAAATTTAAATGTATTTGTCATATAGACTGGGATTGGGGCTCCCGCGAACCATAAAAAGAAATAAGTACAAGAATTAGGAACGTGGAAAGAAGAAGTGCGTGACGGTAGAGAGGAAGACCTGAAAAGAAGAAATTGGAAGTTATGAGTCTTTGGTTATAGTGTTTTATTTAAAGAGGTCATAAGTGGATTGATAAAGAAAAGAAGATGACAACACAGACTTAAACTGGATTAATAAAGAAAACAAGATGCCAGTATAGACTTACTATGAAGCCGATGTGTTTTTGTTGCTGTTGTCAATGGTCAGTGGAGTCCTATCGACCGGTTGTTGCCCTTCCTAGACAAGGTTGTCCATTCTCTATTGGAACCATTCTTCGATGTAGCTTTTCATGGGGGCCGTGTTGATTTCATCACGGATTTCTATGTCGTAAAGGTCATTTTCTAATTTCCTTAGATCCATTGAAATACTATGCAGACTCTGTTCAACTTCTTCATTGTGTGTCGCATATTCTAGTACCTAGCGCGCGTGCTCATCTAGATGATGTTCAAGTATGCCGTAAAACTTTTCGAAAGACAACCCCTTTAAAATATCAACTTGTTCCTAGAAGGCTTCTTTGGTGATTGACAACGATTTGAGAATTAAGTTTGGTTCTTGAACCTCATTGGTAGTTCCACCTAAGTCCATCTGGAGCAGGCTTGTGAATAAATCTTCCTTTTCTAATATGACCTCTTTACATGATTTGACAATGAGCTCCAGGTTGTTAACTTTCTTTTGTCAGCATGCTTTTACTTTTTTGGTCCGCTTTGGGGAGGGGAGTTTCTCTTGTCTTCTTTTTAGTTCCAATGTGTTGATGGCATAGTTGGAAAAAATTGCCAGCACCTCATCATAGAAACGCTGATCATTTTTTAAATTCGCCTCCAAATGTTGCAGGAAATCATTGCCTTCTTTTTGAAGGAAACTAAATTTTGTGATGTTTCCCAGGCTTCAGTAACTAGCTGCATTCTTTTGTTGATGTTATTCTCTACAAGGGCTCTAGAGCATGCGAGGAGGGTAGAGGATACTTTCATCTTGGCTGCAGTGGTAGCAGGCACGATTTTTGCCAAAGGACTAGCAAATTCTGGGGTTGCAATGAAAGCCTGCTCAAATTCGTTGAAGTGGTCTTTCAGATTGGCATTTTCCATTTCAATCTCTCCAATGGAATGACGAAGAATTTCACTAGTTACCTGGTGAAATGAGGAGATTTGGGACGACGACATTTCCTTAAAGATAATCTCTGTGCGAGATTTGCCTTTCTTGTTTGTTACATCTCTCTTTTCAATGACCATACTTTTAGATTGGCTGTCAAAAATAGCTCTCTAGATTACAAAGGATTCATCTACGTCAAAAAAGTTGGTCTCAAATATTTCCACCGCGGACGACCCAATTTTCTGCATGTGCTCAGTTTCAATTTCAAGTTGCAGTTTTCCACTTTCAATTTCGGGTTCCTCCGCTTGCCCTGCATTGTTTTTTCTCTTCTTCGTCAGTGGAATTTTGTGAGAACTATCAATATTTATGCGATGAGGATTCTTATCTCCTCCTCCATTCGAAGATTTCTGGGTTTCTTTCTTACTGGGGTGGACCGTCGAAGCGATGGTCCATGATGTCATGCTCTTGGGAGTGCTGGCGGGGGATTGGGTTCTCTTCTCACTAGATACTTTTCCATGTTGTCTGTACAATTTAGTCGCGTTTTGCAATGTCTCTGTGTCGCAATTGGCAGAAGCAAGATTGTTGTCGACACTGTCCCTGTCTTGGGTCAGGTGTCTATGGATAAAAGAGGTGTTAAAGCCAACTGCCAACAAATGTTCTCAAAAAATACCATTAGGGTCGAACCCTTTTAACCTTTCAGCGTACGTTAGGTTCAATTTCTTGAAATGGGTGGCAAACTCGTGAATCTTGTTGATGTTTCTGCACATGAAGTCTCTGACTTTCCAGGGCAGAGGAATGAACTGCTTTTTTTTCTTGTCATGGAAAAAATGCAACCAGTGGTTGTATTGCCTTGCTATTTCTGCAACAAACATCTTGTCCGTGATGTGGCATGGAAGGAAAGAAGAATTTTCCTTAGAGCCAAAGACCATGAGGACACTGTGATTTTCCTCTTGCTCAAGTGTGCCCTTCCTGTTCAAAAAATTGGTTGCTTGGCCAGACATCCGTGGAGCATCCTTGCCTAATAGTAAATCTTTGAAAACTGAGACAAAGCCATTAAAAACATCATAAAAACAATGGGAGGCCTTGTGCCTCCACAGGGCCTTGTAGCAGAATGTTACTGGGTCAAATCCACAGTTTATTTTATTGGAAAGAGAAAGTTTTGGAAACGAGTAGCAATGCACAGTTGCGAAAATCAAGTAGGATGACATATAAAATTTATTCGATTCATTGAATCGTGACAACTGGGAACAGAGCTCAATGGAAATTAGCTTCCCCCAATCAAAAATGTATTGTTCCTTCACTGTGAAATACAAAATATAAATAATTATATGGGAAATGTTTGTCGTGGAGGCCTGTCCCGTTATTCTTGTAAACAACCAAGCAATTTCCCGGAATGGATTTATAAAGGAACTTACCTGCAACCTTGTGATATCTTCAGGAACTGTTGTTAGGTCTTGGAGGAAGTCGGCTAAGATGTCCAACCTGTTATCATGTTTTTTCTAGAAACTTCTTGCAGTCTTGTCCTTTGAACGTCAATGTTGGCTCCGACAATTTTAACATCTTGCGGAAGACCTGAGGTGACAAAGAAACAGGAGAATGGTCGCGCAGTGGAATAGTTCTTTGGCCTAGAATATATTTTTCGGCGCACCAAGACACCACCTCCTTACAGTCAAAAACCTCAGGGACGCAACCTGCATGAGCGATTCCAGAGGTCCAAATCACTTCGTTCTGCATGGAATGGGATGAATAGTAAAAGTATGCCCTGGACCACTGGAAGTTTTGGTCCTGGTGTGTGAACATATTTACTGTATCTCCACAAAACTGTTGTCGACCTGCTGCCATAAGTCTACAAGAATGTTTGTTTTCTCCAGACAATGACTGAAATGAAAAGTTAGAAGGCATAATATAACCCTGCGCAAATTTTGGTCTAAAGCATGTGAATGGGAGATGTCCTCGAGACTTTCATTGATTAATGACATTTTGGACAACTGTTGCATGATGCATTGTTAACATTAAACACTAGTAATTGCATACATAGAAATGCGAACATGGCGGATATTGCAATGAGCGATTAAGCATTGTATATTTCTTGAGCAGCCCAACACGACGACGCGTGTTTGAGATGAACAATCGGAAGGGACAAAAAAACTCTCCGCACATATTGGTTTAATGCGTAATAATGGGAGATCTCCTGGAGAGTTTCACCCATTAATGACAATGTTGACGGTTCTTGCATGGTTAGCTGTTAGTATGCAAGGTTTCTAATTGCATAATAAGAAAGTATGAAGGTTGCAGGCACAGGAAAAAACAGCTACAAAATAGGGTTGCAAGGTACAACCGTTGAAGGCGAGGGCGGGAGGGTGAAATTGTATGTCTTAGAACTTTTTGAGTGCAATATGTGTAACAATGAAGAGGGTATGGTAGGACAACCCAGAGGGCAATTTGTATATGACTAGTAAGAGCATATGTAACATCCTCCGACCCCACACGCACACACTACCCGCGCGCTAACCCGCTCACTCGGACTGGGAGACATCATAGAGAACTCACTAGGTAACACCCTCATTACCTCACTGTGGAAATTACAATACATACCCAATATTCTACTGAGTTATACTA
Source organism: Picea sitchensis (assembly GCA_010110895.2). Taxonomy (NCBI): domain Eukaryota; kingdom Viridiplantae; phylum Streptophyta; class Pinopsida; order Pinales; family Pinaceae; genus Picea; species Picea sitchensis. Next base: position 27,104 of record SNQJ01S0106855.1, on the reverse strand, counting down.
CATAATATTTACATATACTCGTATGCATATATTCAAATCGAACTGCATGTAATTACTCATTCACACACAACCCTCTAGCGGAAGCTTTACATGTAACATGACAGACAATACATATGGTAACATACCATGTCATAAAGAAATAATGACAAACTCTGTAATGCATTAAGTACATAAATATCCATAAACACACAGACAATTATAAAGCATGAATTATAGATAACCCATAATCAAACACATTAATTAACAAAGTAACATGTCATTTTAATACACAGTTGGTACTTATATTTGGTATGAACGTCACTGACTGCGTGCAGACCTTCCACGAACCTCCCAGCCTTAGAGTACACTGTTCATCACTCTCAACAGTGAGTCACCCCCGAGCTGGGATTGAACTCCACCCAGGTAAAGGGATTCCTAACCAGGCTATGGCTCATGGACAATAGGAAAGATTCTATCACGGTGCTCTCTCAACCAATAGCTTACAGTCCCTCATTCCCCATGTACCTGTCCCACCCAAGGAAGTGTGCACCTTCTCTGCTCCACAGTCCCTCAACTACACCACTTCCCTTCCAGGGCTTCAACAACAGGCCGGACCGGAAGTCTCCGGGCACCGTAACTGTAGTTTAGCACCTTCAAGAAATCGATCCACAACAATTCTCCCACTTAGAGAATTGCTCACGGGCCTGACAACTTGCTTCTTCAATTCCACTCCCATGCTAACTAGCTACATGGACAAGAATAGTCATGGATACGAGTTATGGTATAGTGAAATGGATGTTCGAACTACAGAACTTGGAAAATGGAAAAATGGTCATGGAATCATGGCTGAGTGATTTATAGAATGAAGGTAAGCAATTTTCTTCCCAAAAATGATGGTCTGCTCCCCTGGAAAAGTCTCCTAACAGATGATTTTCTCCCCCAACTAAGTTGAGTCCCGACAACAAGTATGCATGTCCCTAACTGGACACTTGTCACACTGGAAGTTACTTTTGGCCACTTGTCTCCGACTTCAGGACCTAGGATAAAATAATTATCCTTACTTTATGTCTTAAGGAAATATTAATATAATATTCCCTTTTTGGCTTTCCCTTTCCCTAACTGGTGGAATTCAATCCCCCTTATCTTTTATCGTGGTCGGTCTGTGCGCAACGATATATTTTATATTAATCATGAGACATGTACAAAATAGGCTCATTGGCCTTTCTCATCTAGGCGTTCTAGCCTAATTCCAAAACATAAGCATCCAACTTATAATACCGGCTCACCAGCCTATAAATGCATATTATATACATAAAGGTTCTTTGACCTGAATACTGCGCGCTGTATTCATTGACCTCAAGGTTGCACACTCTTTAGTTACTGCGCGCGTACCCCGAAATGTGAGCATTACAACACTTTACTGCGCAGTACCTTCGCGCACTATGCCCTGATAGATGCATTACCAAAATGATACCAAAAACAACTCACCAACTTAAGTATTCTTGTTTATATTTACAATTGGGTTCAGCCAAGGGATGTTACAATCCCCTCCCCTTATTTATGCACTGTCCTCAGTGCATCATGTACACTTACACAACAAAATACTAAGAATTCTCAAACATATGCAGATATTCTGCGTGCATCGCATCCTCATGTTCCCAAGTAGCATCCTCAGGACTGTACCAGGTCCATTGGACCTTTATAAGCCCTATGGCTTGATTCCAGATTTGTTTGGTTTTCCAGTCCAGAATGCGCACTGGATGCACTTTGAAAGCGCCTTCTTGCTCCACCTGAATCATATTCCAATCAATAACATGATTAGCATCGGGTATATATTTCTTTAACAATGATACATGGAATACATTATGAACAGACATAGATGCAGGCAATGCAATCATATAAGCAACTGGACCAATCCTCTCTAAGATTTCAAATGGTCCACAAAATCTGGCTGCCAACTTGGCGCAACTTCCCAATTTCAAGGAACTCCTGTTAGCTTTTACTTTCAGGAAAACATGATCACCCACTTTGAATTCTCTATGGATTCTATTTTTATCAGCATAACTTTTCTTCTTGTATTGGGCAGCTTTCAAATTTTGCTTAATTTTTATCATTTGATTCTCCATCTCCCTGAGCAACTCTGGCCCAACTATTGTTCTATCAGCTGGATTATCCCATCTTACTGGAGTATTGCACTTTTTGCTGTAAAGTGGTTCAAACGGGCTCATCTTCCATGATGCCTGATACCCATTACTGTAAGAAAATTCTACCAGTGTAGGTAGTCTTCCCATTTCGATGGTTTGTCCATCACATACATTCTCAGTATGTCCTCTATCACTATGTTCATCCTCTCTGTCTGTCCATCAGACTCAGGATGATAACCTATACTAAAGTTCAGATTCATTCTGAATCCTTTGAACAATCCCTTCCAGAAATTCAAGGTGAATTTCGGGTCTCTGTCTGACACAATTGTTTTAAGAATTCCGTCCAATCGCGCCACTTCTTTTATGAAAATCTCAGCAACATTGGCTGCCTTATGAGTAGTTTTCAGTGGAATGAAATGAACATATTTTGTAAGCTTGTCCACCACTACCATGATTTAATCATGTAGTTTGCCTATTCTGGGTAATCCCGTAATAAAATCCATTGTTACTACTTCCCACTTCCATTCAGTAATGGTTAAGGGTTGCAACAACCTTGCTGGGTGCCTGTGCTCAACTTTAAATTTCTGGCACTCCATACATCTAGCGATGTATTCAACAATTTCTTTCTTCATACTTGGCCAAAAGTATTGGCTTTTGACCGCTGCTATGGTTTTCTGATATCCGGGGTGCCCTGCATAAGGGACGTTATGCATCTCATGCAAAATTAGTTGTTTCAAGTCCTGAGCATTTGGTATAAAAATCCTATTCTTGTGCAGTAGTATTCCATTTACTCCCAACTTGTAACTATCCAATTTCTGTGGTATCTCACCCTGATGTAGCTTTGCTACCAATTCTCTGTAATGCAAGTCTACATTCACAGCTTCCCAAATTTTGCTTTTAATATCAGTTTGATACATGCTAATGGCTGTAGCATGTATTTCATGCACCCTCCTGCTGAGTGCATCAGCCACTTTATTCTCTTTTCCTTTGATATGCTTTATATCAAAATCATATTCGCTTAGAAATTCTAACCATCTGCTTTGCCCAACATTTAGATTTGGCTGATCAAATAAATATTTCAGACCATTGTGGTCTGTTCTTAACTCAAATTTTCTTCCCATGAGGTAATGTCTCCATTTCCTCAAGGCATGCACTATGGCTGCCAACTCCAAATCATGCGTGGCATAGTTTCTTTCGTGTTCCTTTAACTTCCTGGATTCATAACATATCACAAATCCATTTTGACCAAGGACTCCTCCAAGTCCTTCCTTACATGCATCTTTGCATATGATAAAGTCTTGGTTTGGATCTACAAGCCTTAAAATTGGAGCACTTGTCAATAATTGTTTCAAGTGTTGGAAACTCTTTTCACAATCCAATGTCCACTGAAACTTCACACCTTTTCTTTGTAAAGAAGTAATTGGGTGTGCTATCTTTGAGAATCCTCCAATGAATCTCCTGTGGTAGCCTGCAAGTCCTACAAATGATCTGACCTCAGTCACATTCCTTGGTGCTGACCATTCCCTAATGGCTTCAATCTTTTCAGGGTCCACGACTATCCCTTCCTTGGAAATGATATGCCCCAAATAATGAATTTGTTCCTGATAAAATGAGCACTTGCTCAATTTGGCATACAATTGATGCTCTCTTAATACTTGCAACACCATCCTCAAATGATGTTCATGCTCTTCTTCTGACTTAGAATATATAAGAATGTCATCCAAAAAGACAATGACAAACTTATCCAAATATTCTCGGAAAACACCATTCATTAAGCACATGAAAATAGCTGATGCATTTGACAACCCAAATGGCACCACTGTGAACTCATAAGGACCATACCTTTTCCTAAAGGCAGTCTTGTTGCTATCTTCCTCTCTAATTCTTACTTGGTGGTATCCTAATCTGAGATCTATTTTTGAAAAGATCTTTGCATCCTTCAACTGTTCAAAAAGATCATCAATCCTAGGCAGAGGATACTTGTTCTTAACAGTCACTTTATTCAATTGTCTGAAATCAATGCACAATCTTAATGTTCCATCTTTCTTTTTCACAAATAAGACTGGTGCACCCCAAGGTGATGCACTTGGGCATATGTATCCCTTTTTCAGAATTTCTTCAAGATGCATTTGCAAATCCTTCAATTCTGGTGTACTCATTCTGTAAGGTGTCTTTGACACTGGAGCTACTCCTGGTGTCAGATTTATAGAAAAATCAATGTCTCTCTTTGGGGCTAATCCTGGAACTTCCTTGAATACATCTTCAAACTCTTTCAGGACTGCATAATCCTCCAAAATATAGGCATTTAGCTCTCCTAAGGGTCTCTTCCAAAGTCTTAGGATCATCATACTGTATTTTGTCACTGATAAATGCTAGTAGTCCACTCAAATACCTTTGAATTTTAATTGTCTCATCTTTGATGAAAGAGACATACTTCAGTAGTTCTAGAAATCTTCTTTCATATTCATCTATGGTCATACTTCCAAGTTTGAGTTCAAAGAACTCTTTCATTTTCTTGTCATAATATCTCTTGGTTAGGTATTTCTTCTCAAAATACTTCTTAAATTCCTTCCAAGTAACACTTTTCTCTTTAAGATGTTGCACCTACACGAGTTGATCCAACCACATGGATGCTTTTCCTTTGAGTTGATAGATGGCAATTCTGCCTTCTGCATGAAAAGAATAGTTATGCAATTAAAAATACTTCCTCATGCCCAACAACCACGTTTCTGCATCTTCATCCTTTTTTTGTTCACCATCAAATGTAGGAGGTTTGATTTTGTTCATTTCTCCTCGTAGCTCATCCCTCCCAAACTTCTTATGTTGTCTGACAGGAGATGGACTTGTGCTGCTACCTGTTCTTTTATTGGAATGCCTCTGGGGGTGGTGCTGTCTGCTAACACTTTTTGTACTTATTTTCTCATCCGAATGTCCGCGATTTCCAGATTTTCTTGTGCCACCTTCCTTGTCCAAATTCTTTTCTACTCTATTCAATCCCTTCAATAACTTCATGTTGAAATCATCTTTTTGTTCCATGGCTTTCATGAGTTTTTCATTATCAACTTTATGGATTTGGAAATCCTTTTGCAAATTTTTAATGGTCTCTACCATATTCAAGTTTTCATCTCTTTCCTCTCCATGCCCATTGGAGTTTGTTCCTTCAATGTCCAAATGAACATTCATCCCTCTTCTCTCGTTTTTCTGGCTAAAATCTCCATGTGCCTCTTCCATTCTTATGGATTCTGTACTGAACTGAACTGATCTAGTTGTTGTCAATTTTTCAAAAAGTGTAGCCATCAAAACTTATCAGGATAACTAAATCCACAATTATAGAAGAATACGAACCATCTTGGTTCACTCTACACTTCAGAATTATTTCGTCTGAGTTCCAGGTGCTATCACCACAACAACTTTTAGATAGAACTCAATTTCGTGAATTTTAGCATGAACTACATCATCACCAAAATCTTGACGTCATTCATTTCGTTAAGTCAAATCCACCATTCGTGGGGCGGATGACACTTAGTCATATCACCCTGTTTCACTCGTTCGGTACTTCACAGCTTCATGAAGTCCAATGAACGTTGCCATAACGAACTCACACGACTTAATCATTTAAAAGGGATTAACCGTGCATGGAATCCCATTATACTTGTGCGCAAATATGTCAGGGATTCATCATTGGAAATCTATAATTACCAATTCCCAAGTTTGAAAGCATCATCTTATCCATAATTGGAATAGTCTTCCAATTTTACTCTGCTTTTTGATCTCTATAGTAAAATTTCTGTGTATGCAAGAATTGGGCACATGGATAAAGCTATATCCAATGAGATGGGTTTCTCTAGCAACATGAAATACTTTCCTGCGAATAAAAAGGAAAGGGTAGTCGCGCGCATCCTAGCAACTAAGTTTCTGACAAAACCTGTCACAGGCTCTAAGCCGAAAGTCAGGCTAAATCCTATCATGAGGGATCTAGTCATCAACAACAGAGATATTAAGAAGAAATGGAGCAAGCGACCCAAAAAGGAAGCCGTAACTGAAGCGACTGAAAGTTTTGGAGAGAATCAGCCTGTCTGGCTTGATACTTTATAGGAGGAAATAACTAAGCTGAAATGAGTCCTCTCATAGACTTAAGTACATTTCAACAACTTTTGGACAGAAGGTAACAAAGGTAAGGGACTCTGGAGGCGATAGACCTAATCTTATCGATCCCTTTTTGTAACCTCATACTATTTGTAGAATTAGG
>SNQJ01S0106854.1:38900-55127 GCA_010110895.2 Picea sitchensis | reverse complement strand
ATTGAAGAGATCACTTCAGAGAAGGAATTGGTGAACATAGTACTCAATGGTCTTCCCAAGACATGGGATGCATTTGCTGCAAGCATGAACACAAGGAAGGAGTACCCAACATTTGAAGAACTTTGTATTTCCTGTGCTCAAGAAGAATCAAGGATCAATGCAAAAGGGAAACCCAAAAAGAAGTACGATGTGGGTCTAAGCTATTTAACGCTAGTTAAATTAGCTCCCCCGACTTATTCGTTCAATTGGGGAGACGATTTCTTCATAAATGTTAGTTAACGTTTCTCAAAGTTTGGCGAGAACCTTTGTAAAATAATTTATTGGCGCAATTGGGGAGACGAGTTAGACGAGCAAAACACATCAGCACCTTTCTAGAGAAATTTAATGATGAGTGTATACAATGGGAACTAAAGCTACTTATGAGAGCGTGCAAAGCATGTAACGTGCACCCGGACCAGTGTAATTAAGACTTATGCAAGAACCTTTCCAACAAATTTTCTAAGACGTGCAAGAACCTTAAATACACAAGACGTGTAAATTAATTTATTTAACATTTCTCAGAGTTTGGCGAGGACCGTTGTAAATTAATTTATTCGCGCAATTGGGGAGACGAGTTAGACGAGCAAAACACATCAACACTTTAATGATGGAGTGTATACAGTGGGAACTAAAGTTACTTTACATCTAGTTGTGTACATGACAACGTGCAAAGCATCTAATGTGCACCCTGAGCACTATAATTAAGACTTCTACAGGTTCTGACTTACTATAGTTTGACGTTGATTCCTCCTCGAACAAAACTTCCATCAGGTGAACCCAAAAATTGTGGAGGATTATTAAATATCATGGGTTTATTTTTTTAATAAAAACATGCTTTCATTTTTATTATGGTTGACATTAATATATATAGAATTAATTTTTAAATGATTATATAATCATGTTATTTTTTTAAGAATGGTTGCATTTATGTTGTGATTTAGTGTAAGATTAATTTATGAAAGATTGCACATTGCACCTCACTTATTAACACAACTAAAATATTTATTTGCATTTAGTATCACATGGAAGTTCTCTGGACCGATGAAAAGTAGCTTCCTCATGGAAGGTTACATCTCTATTGACCTCTTCCCTAGTACATAGATTTGATATGCTTTTGAGGTCTTACTGTATTCCACAAAAGTGTCTTTCTTTCCAGAGGGCTATAGCTTAGTTCTCTTTTCTTTTGGTATATGAATGTAGACAAGACTACCAAAAATTCTCAAATGGTCAACTAAAGGCTTCTTATCGGTGAAGACTTCTTCTAGAGTTTTCTCTTGCAGGGATTTATGAGGGCACCTATTCTGAATATAGACTGCGGTACTTGCATCTTTGGCCCAAAGAGACACTGGAAGATTCTGATCATGCATCATATCTCTGGATGCTTCACAAATTGTCTTTCTCTTTCTTTCTGCAACCCCATTCTATTGGGAATTAAGGCACGATCAACTCCCTCTTAATCCCAGAAGTCTAGCAGAGATCGTCATACTTGTGGGAGTCAAACTCTTTTCTATTGTCTGTTCTGAAAACACGGAAATGTCTACCTGCTTGATTCTCAACAAGATTCTTAAAATCTTGAAATTTACTAAAAGATTCATCTTTAGTTTTCAGAAAGTAAATTCAGGTTTTACTAGAACAATCATCAATAAATGATGTGATAAAGAAAACCATTCATAGACTGAGCAATCATAGGTCCAAAAAGATTAGAATGAATAAGATCTAAGATACCATTACTTTTTCTACTATGAGGATAAGCTTTCTTTGTATTTTTACCAAGAGCACAACCTCTACAAACACTATCATGCTCAAAAGAAAAAACTAGCATACATGCTACCATATTTTGCAAACCTAGGAGAGCATTATAGTTGAGATGTCCAAACCTTTTCTGCCATACTTCATAGGGTTTGATCATCTCATGAGCTAATGCTTGAATTACTTGGCCAGTGACTTTGTAAATTCCACCTTCTTGAGTTCCGATTGAAATGGTTGAGCTCATACTCTCATTTGAGGGCCACATAAGAGCCTTTCCTTTGGAGAAGGCTAATGAGTACCCTTTACTTTCTAGAACTGCAATTGAGATAAGATTTTTCTTTAATCCATGAACTTAAAGAATTTATTCAATATGAAATACATTACCTGACTAAAGATGAAAAGATGTAATCAACCCTAATCTAGAAGATCAAAATTATCTCGGACGTTGTTCATCTCCTAAAACACCATAAATACAGTGAAACCCAACTTCTATTATTGAATAAGATAGAAAAACAATGTAAAACACAAACTGGAAAAATGGGGTAGCTTATCTCTAAAAAGAAAGAGATGTTGGCTACGCTTCATTCACAAGAAGCTTTACACCACACTCTATTATGTTAGCAACAATTTTTGTCTTGGGCACAAAAGTACCCAGGTTTGCAGGTTGCACGAGAAGCACCCAAGCACAACACATAAGAATCTCTTTTCAGGTTACAAGTCAAGTGAAGGGGCGAAGTTTTTTTGTCAAGCGGCTGAGACCCATCTATAAAGCTGATCGATGGTCACCAGGATCTCGGGGCTACCAAGTTACCTGAGATATAGCGTCAGAGAAAGCACCTATATTTCAAGACAAAATTCGGGTCGTCCGATCCAATGACGCATGGCGCAAGATCTAGTCACGTCGGCATATCGGCATTCGGTAGTTCAAAGGGTAAAGGTTCCTCATCATCTCACATCTCAAAACCTTGAACCCCGAAGTGCCGAAAGCACCCAGAGTCGGGCTGATGGTTTTGGCACCTGGTCACAAAGGAGTAGGCCTGGAGAGGGGCGCTAATGTTTATCATTTGGCAAGACGGGTCCGGAAGAGCCGAGAGCGATCTTAGCCATTCATCCCGGAGGGACACGTGGTGCACGATTAGGTTCTTTTCCTTTTCGCCCATCGCGACTTCGAAGCGCAAGGAGAAAATCTTTCATATCCTCAAGACGTGAAGCATCGAAGACATCCTTGACCCAGGCGCACAGTGTTACTGAACTAGTGTAGGACCATCAGATCAGAAAGCAGCGCATGGCACCAATTAGGCCCTCTCGTCATTTCTCCCATCACAACTTTGAAGAGACAGGATCTGCTCCTTCCTATCCACGAACCCCAAAACGCCGAAAGCACCTTTGAAGATAGGCATAAGGTCACAGCCCGTAGTCACTTGGAGGCGATAGAAAGAGATGCGCAAAGGGCCGAAGCGCCAGATATAGCTTCAGAAGGGATCACCGTGTTCTCCAGGTGCCAGTTCAACTTGATCTCAACCTTGATACCTGCTCGGAGTAAATGAAGAAGAGAGAGGGTAGTTGAAACCTCACCTCACTCGTTAATTGCAAGGTATGGAGGTCCCGGCAGGAAGTCCACCTGAGGTGGTCCTCTGTACTGGTTTTTTTCCCACATAAGCCATGCCGAGTCCTCGACTCCCCAAGGAAGTCTGCGCACGCTAATTCAGCATTTAAGGGCTCAGCTACCCCCTAGCATGAGCCATGTAGAATTAAGGTGGCATATGACAGAGGATTGCAGGCCAGATTTGATTGAAGAGACTCCTCATCCCAAATGTCTAGGATGCCTCTGTTGGGCAAATGTTTAGGAGTATATATACTTAGTTTTGATATTTTTCAAAGGATCGATGGTAGAGCGAAGCTCCCGATTTTAAAGTTTTAATTGACACTCTAGTCCTCTAGTTATGCATTTGTATGTAAGATTTGTTGTTTAACGACAGATAGTTTTCCTACCCCCATCTAGTTTTCATCTCATATCGAGGGAGTTCATGATTGAATGATGCACATGAATTATTGCAATTATGTTACGATAAAGGATTTATTGTTGCATTGTTGTATTCTCCAGTTTTATGCGTTTGAGTGTAAGAAGATCTTGAGTTTAGACGTTTTCTCCTACAGTCTGTTAGAAACCTGATGTTTACGACAGAACTTTTCATTTCTCTTATACAAGTCTTCCCCCTATTCACCCTTACTACAACTCACTGTCTGAAGTTTATCTAAGACCTCAGTTGCCCATGCATGCCTGGCCTAGTTTCGGAGTTAGAACAATATTGTTTTGAGTTAACTTCCATTCGATCACCCCCTTTTATAAACAAACCGTGACATAAACTGATGGGCGTCGGGCTCTGCTCCTACTGCAATCCAGGAGTGACTTCTGACGCTAACATTTATGGCGCCATTGCTGGGGACGAAGTTGAAAATTTTCCCCGAGATTGAATGACATTGAGCCTCTGATTCTACAGGTGCATCAGGTATCAGAGTCTCTAAAGATTGCTACTATGCACCTGGCGACTCCATTGTGACGACTTCACTGTGGAGAACCTGCCATGTTAATTGTGGCTTTCAGAGGCAGACACACGCGGTCCCATCCACAACTACCTCTAGCTACACCTGAAACTGATCCGGAGGTGGTTCTCAGAAAAGGAAAGGCCTCTGAAGGAGAAGCTTTTGCAGCCAAACCAGGTAATCCGCCATCTCCTTCTGTAGGAACTCCATTTTCTCCTCCTCAGTTTCTTAGGAGACCTTTTTTCTAAAGCTTCTCGTTTCCTTAGTTTTGGGAGTGTTCCTGTTGAGTTTTCCCCCCCTGGTCTGGGATTGGAGGGAGAAATCCTTGTCACTCCCATCTCCCTTGAAGTTGTACCTTGGTGTAGACCCAGGACCATAGAAGATTTCCCCACTCCTAACTTTACCACTCCTAGCTTTACCACTCCTCCTCTTGTTACTGTTGTCGCTTCTGCACAAAGAGAAGCATCTACTGGCTTAATCCCGCTAGCCTTCTCCCTAAATCCCCTATTGTTTCCCATTCCACTTTGAAGCTCATCCCCAGTATCCCCTTTTCGAGCTCCTTCTCCTCTAAGTTCTCCTCCAAATAATATCCCTATGGCAGGAGCAAATCCCCCTATGACTAGAATGGAGGCTATTATAGCCACTAGGTATGCTCCCCTTGTGTTACCCCAGCCTCTCAATGCCCTCCCAACAGATGGTTACCTAGAGTAGCTGCCCAAGTTTACAGGCGAGGGGGAAATAACTGCAGAAGAACACCTAGAAGCCTTTTACAGTTTTACAGATGATAATGTTATCATGCATGCAAACGTATGGATGAGGATTTTTGTCCATAGTATTCAAGGCGAGGCTAGAAAGTGGTTTAAGGCCCTACATCCTGGATCTATTGATGGGATTGAGGCTTTGGATAATGCCTTTTTGAGACAGTGGGGAGATAAAAAAGACTTCATGTATTACATGACAGAGTTTGGGTCGTTGAAGAGAAAAGAAGGGGAGTCTGTCTCTGACTTCTCCAAGAGATTCAATAAAATGTACAATAAAATCCCTGCTGAGATAAAACCCTCCGAAGCCTCTGCAAAGATCACTTATGCTGGCGCCTTTGATCCCGATTTCTGCCTCCTATTGAGGGAAAGAAGAGCCACTACTCTGGCCCACATGCAGGATGCAGCCATGGAGGTAGAATTTAACATATTGGCTGTTGACCGACTCAAGAACACTGCTCATAGAAACATATCCAGGAAGAGGCCCGAAGCCTCCCCCTTCAATTCCTCTCCCCTACCCCTTCAGACATATGAGACAACTAGAATGCTAAAATCACTTTCTACCAGGATGGAAAAGTGGGAATTAGAAGGGAATCCCATCTACAGAAATCCCCAAAATGTAGATAGCAGAGGTTTCAGAAAGCCTAATAACAATGTGCCACGGGATTTACCAAGGGAACAAAGGAGCAGAGATAGGGATGATTAGAGGATTCAAACCCCTCTCCAGAACAACCTAGTTTCTCATGAGGAAGGGGAGGAGGTGGATGAACTCGACCCTGAGATCCACTGCATCGAGGACACTTCCTCGTTTCCTCATTTGAATCAAGATGCATATGAAGAATCCCTTATCAAAGCTCTAATCAACGAGTTGAGTAGAGGGGAAAAAGCCAACAACACTCCTAACAGATATAATCTCAGGTCAAAAAAGAAAGAAGGGAATTTTGATATCCAGGATCAACCCCTCGTAGCGGAAAGGCCTACTAAAGCTGCAACAACCACTACTAAAGAAAAGAAAGCTCAGAATCCTTTGCCAGCCGCCAAGGAACCTGTCTCTGAAGTAAGGGAAGCTCCTAAGTCTCTCTCCTCCTTTAGTTTTGATCATGAGATTCAGAAGATTAGAATCCCTGTACCCCTATCTGAACTAGTTAAAAACAAAGATTTCAAAAGGTCCCTCTCCAAGCTGCTACAATCTGAGCCCCCCCAGCCTTCCACGGTCTCAATAAATCTCTAAGATGAAAAGCCAGTAGTTGTCCTAGGTCCCATGTTAGAAGATAGAGATTATTCATCCCCTCCTTTCTACACATCCCTGAACATACATGATAAAGTGTTGCATAACTGCCTCATGGATTCAAGGGCTTCCCATAACCTTATGCCCAAAATAGTAATGGAAGAATTGGGATTGGAAGTGACAAATACTTATCACGATTTGTACTCTTTCGATTAAAGGAGAGTGCAGTGTCTGGGAGTCATCAAAGATCTGGTGGTTTCTTTGTTTCAGCCGCCCATGAAGAGTGTGGTCATGGATATTGTGGTAGTTGATGTCCCCCCCAAGTTTGGCATGTTATTGTCAAGATCTTGGATTAAAAATCTTGGAGGAACATTACAGATGGATCTCACATATGCCACCATTCCAGTCTTCAGAGGGGAATAAAGGAGGTTATATAGGGAAGCTCAGCTAGCCTACATTGTTAGTGATGAAGCAAACCCTACCAATCACCCCATTTTTGCACTTGACACCGATTTGGGGTCTAGTTTATTGCAACTCACTGATGTTCCTGAAGACCCTTTCCAAGTCAGAAAGCAGCCCAATCTTAATTATCTGATTCCCCCTCCAACCATCTATGTTTGCAAGATGTTTTTCGACGGAGCTTCTTCTAGCGAAGGTGCTGGTGCTAGAGTAGTTTTCATTTCACCTTCTCAAGAGACCATATCCTTGTCATACAAGCTAGAATTTGAAACCACCAACAATGTGGAAAAGTATGAAGCTCTTGTTCTGGGTATGAGGGTTGCAAAAAAAATGGGAATTAAAGAGATAGCAATATTTGGAGATGCTGAGTTGATTATCTAGCAAGTTAGAAATGCTTATTGTGCTAATAATCCCCACCTCAGAAATTACAGAAATGAGGTATGGTACCTGATTGATAATTTCTTCTTGGATTTTAACATTTCTTTCATTCCGAGGGGCGAAAATACTTCAGCCAATGCTTTTGCTGTCTCAGCTAGTTTGCTCAAAGTTCCTCTGCCACCTATGGTCAAGTATGATGTTGAAATAAAGTATAGGCCCTCGGTACCATACAATGTCAAGCATTGGAAGGTATTCGAAGATGATCTGGAAATCAAAACATTTCTCCAATCTATTGATGAATTTTTTGCGTTGCACATCGATCAGGATCCTGACCCAGATGGTGACCCTCACCCTAAGGTGTTTTTAAATGAAATTCCTAATCATCAGATTATTCAGCTGCCTAGCAATCACATTCTGAGGGGACTAGTCTCTTTAGAAAGATTGTTCGATGGGAATGATGTGGCAGTAAAGGGTAAGGTTTCAAATGAAGATGCCGACACAACTGAGTGTAACATTGGCACGGAGGAGGAGCCTAAGTTTGTCAAATTATCAAGCAGCCTGACCAATGAACAGAGGGCAGAATATACTGAGTTATTAAAGGAATTCGCTGATGTGTTTGCATGGGCCTATGAAGACCTCAAGACTTATGACACATCTATCATTGAGCACAAGATCCCACTGAACGAAGAGGCTAAGCCATTCAGGCAGAAGCTGAGACAAATAAATCCCATGTTGTTACCCATTATGGAGAGAGAAGTGAAGAAATTGTTAGATGCCCAAATCATTGTCCCTTTGAGATATTCTGAATGGGTGGCCAACTTGTTCCCAGTGAGAAAAAAAAGTGGAGAAATCAGGCTCTGTAATGATTTCAGGAACCTGAATAGGATCTCAAAGAAAGACAATTATCCCCTGCCCAACATGGAACATATATTGCAGAGGGTAATCGGCACATCCAGGATTTCCATGATCAACGGTTTTTCTGGTTATAATCAGATATCGGTCATGCCTGAGGACAGAGAAAAAACAACCTTCACCACTCCTTGGGGCACATTCATGTATGCCAAAATTCCTTTTGGGTTGATGAATGCAGGAGCAACATTTTAGCGAGCCATGGACATAGCCTTCATCGAGGAGAAATATCATTTTGTTGTAATCTATCTAGATGACATCACAATCTTTTCGAGGTCAAATAAAGAGCACTGCTGTCACCTGAGGAAAGTTTTCTTGAAGTGTCGAAGGTTTGGCCTTTCCCTAAATCCCAAGAAATCTTTGTTTTCTATGAAGGAAGGGAAGCTATTAGGCCATATAGTATCAGCAGAGGGAGTGAGGATTGATCCTAGCAGGGTAGAGGCAATTCAGACCCTGTCACTTCCTAGATCTAAGAAGGAAGTTCAGGCCTTTTTGGGGAAGATTAATTTTCTAAGGAGATTCGTCTCAAATTTTGCTGAGCTGGTGAAACACATCACAACCATGCTCAGGAAGGGAAATGAAATGAAATGGACCGCTGAACCCAGGGAATCTTTTGTCCAAATAAAAAGGGCATTGACTGAGGCACATGTGTTGATCAGTCCTGACTATTCCAAAGATTTCCTAATTTTCTCTTTTGCTTCTTTTGATACAGTAGCAGCGGTCTTGTTGCAGGAAAATGAGGAAGGGCGAGAGTAACCCATTGCCTTTTTCAGCAAGGCATTAAGAGATGCAAAGATAAGGTATGAAATCATGGAGAAACAGGCCTATGCCTTAGTGAAAGCTCTCAAAGCTTTCAGAGTCTATGTCCTGCACTCAAAGTTAACCACATATGTTCATTCGGACTCTGTGAAGGACATCCTTGTATATACCAACATAGATGGGAGGAGGAGTAAGTGAATAGCCAAGATCCTGGAGTTTGACTTGGAAATAAGGCGTACCAAACTGATCAAAGGTCAAGGCTTAGCCAAGCTGTTGGCTGAAGAAAATTGCAAAGCCTTGGGGGTAGATTTCATCAAAGCATGTTCAGAAAATCAGCATAATAAGTTGTCTGATGTAGACCCTCAAACATAACCCCTGTTGGCTCAATGTCCTTGGTATAAGGATGTCATATATTTTCTTCAGGAGTTACGGCCTTCAGATGGCCTACAAAGAAACAAGGAAAGAGATTTGAATCTCAAAGCAGTCAGGTATTGCCTTGTTGATCAAATTCTATACTGGAAAGACCCCCTAGGGGTTCTTTTAAAATGCATGAATCCACAAGAGGCCGACAGGATCATGGTTGAATTTCACAGCAGCCTATGCGGAGGGCACCATTTCTGGAAGACCATAGCTCACAAAACTCTCAGAGCTGGGTACTACTGGCCCACCTTTTTCACTGATGTCTGTAGACAAGTTAGAGCCTGCATCCCATGCCAAAGTTTTTCAGGAAAGCAATAGCTCAAATCTCTGCCTTTAAAGCCTGTAGTTGTTTCGGGACCTTTCCAGCAATGGGGCCTAGATTTTATTGGAGAAATCCACCCTGCTTCTAGTGGGAAGCACAAATGGATCCTAACTGCTACAGATTTGTTTACTAAGTGGATCAAAGCTATCCCCACCAGAAGTGCTTCCCACAAGGTAATTATTGGATTCCTGGAAGACCTCATCACAAGATTCGACTGCCCAAGAAATATTGTTACTGATAACGCAGCCTCATTCAAGGCTGAGCCATTAGCTAAGTTTTGTGAGCAATTTGGGATCAAACTGATTCACTCCACCCCATACTATCCCCAGGGCAATGGTTTAGCATAGTCCTCCAACAAAATCCTGATAAGGATCATCCAAAGACTATTGGAGGACAACAAAAGGGCCTGGGATTCAAAGTTGAAATTCGCTCTATGGGCCGATCGAGTGACCACAAAGAGATCTATAGGCATATCCCCTTTCCAATTAGTTTATGGAGTAGAAGTTGTTTTCCCTTCTCAGCTATCCATTCCTGTAGCAAAGTTCTTCCAGGATCATCAAGAAGAGCCTGATGACATGATCAAAAGAGTTCATCAACTGGTGGAAGTCCAGCAGGCCAGAGAGCAGGTAATGGACATAATTCAGGACCATCAATAGAAGGTCAAACTGGCTTTTGATAGGAAAGTCAAGAAGAAAGAGTTTGAGATTGAGGATTTGGTGCTTAAGTGGGATGCACCCATGCAAGATAAGGGCAAACACGGCAAGTTTGATGCCCTATGGATCAGGCCTTTCAAAATCTCTAAGGTCTTCTCAAACAACATGTACAGGTTGCAGGATTTGGAGGGTGAAGAGGTTTTCAACAGCCCAGTAAATGGGTATTTTTTGAAGAAATCTTTTGTTTGAGCTTTAGACGGCTCCTTTCTTTGTAAATATTGTCCTTTTCGTTCTTTGTACAGTTTTCTTTCTTATTATTTTTGGCTTAGTAAATGACTCCATAGCCCAATAGCAAGGCACTGAAGCTACAAATGAGTTCTTAGAGCATCACAGGGATGAATCTATCCCCCATGGAGCCTAATGTTAGCAACAATTTTTGTCTTGGGCACAAAAGTACCCAGGTCTACAGGTTGCACGAAAAGTGCCCAAGCGCAGCACAAAGGAATCTTTTTCAGGTTACAAGTCAAGCGAGTGGGCAAAGTTTTGTCGTCAAGCAGTCGAGACCCATCTATAAAGTTAATCGATGGTCATCGGGATCTCAAGGCCACCATGTTACCCGAGATATAGTGTCAGAGAAAGAACCTATATTTCAAGACAAAATCCGAGTCGTCCGATCCAGTGACACATGGTGCAAGATCTAGTCACGTCGGCATATCGGCATTTGAGAGTTCGAAGGGTAAAGGTTCCTCGTCATCTCACATCTCGAAACCTCAAACCCTGAAGCACCAAAAGCACCCAGAGTCAGGCCCATGGTTTTGGCACCTGGTCACAAAGGAGAAAGCCTGGAGGAGGGGCGCTAAGGTTTATCATTTGGAAAGACGGGTCCCAAAGAGCTGAGAGCGATCTTATTTGTTCATCCCGTAGGGACGCGTGGTGCGCGATTAGGCTCTTTTCCTTTTCGCCCATTGCGACTTCGAAGAGCAAGGAGCAACTCTTTCATATGATTGAGATGCAAAACGTCGAAGACGTCCCGGACTCGGGCCCACAGTGTTACCGAACTAGTTCAGGACAATCAGATCATAAAGGGGCGTGTGGCACCCATTAGGCCCTCTCAGCATTTTTCCCATCACAACTTTGAAGAGACAGGATCTGCTCCTTCCTATCCACGAACCCCGAAATGTCGAAAGCACCTTTGAAGATAGGCACAAGGTCACAGCCCGTAGTCACTTGGAGGCAATAGAAAGAGCTGCGCAAAGGGCTGAAGCGCCGGATATAGCTGCAGAAGGAATCATTATGTTCTCTAGGTGCCAGTTCAACTTGATCTCAACCCCGATACATGCTTGGAGTAAATGAAGAAGAGAGAGGGTGGTTGAAACCTCACCTCACTCGTTAATTGCAAGGTATGGAGGTCCCGACAGGAAGTCCACCCGAGGAGGTCCTCTGTACTGTTTTTTTCCCCACAGAAGCCATGCCAAGTCCTCAACTCCCGAGGGAAGTCTGTGCACGCTAATTCATCATTTAAGGGCTCAGCTACCCCCTGGCATGAGCCATGCAGAATAAAGGTGGTGTGTGACAGAGGAGTGCAGGCAAGATTTGATTCAAGAGACGCCTCATCCCGAAAGTCTAGGAGGCCCTATTGGTCAAATGTTTAGGAGTATATATACTTAGTTTTGATATTTTTCAAAGGATCGATGGTAGAGTGAAGCTCCCGATTGTAAAGTTTTAATAGACACTCTAGTCCTCTAGTTATGCATCTGTATGTAAATTTCTTGTTTAACGACAGACAATTTTCCTACCCCCATCCATTTTTCATCTCATATTAAGGGAGTTCATGATGACTGATTCACATGAATTATTGCAATTATGTCACGATAAAGGATTTATTGTTGCATTGTTGTATTCTCCGGTTTTCTGCATTTGAATGTAAGAAGATCTTTCATTTAGATGTTTTCTCCTACAGTCTATTAGAAACCTAATGTTTATGACAGACCTTTGCATTTCTCTTATACAAGTCTTCCCCCTATTCACCCTTACTACAACTCACTGTCTGAAGTTTATCTAAGACCTCACTTGCCCATGCATGCCTGGCCTAGTTTCCAAGTTAGAACAATATTGTTTTGAGTTAACTTCCATTTGATCACCCCCTTTTATAAACAAGTCGTGACATAAACTGATGGGCGTCGGGCTCTGCTTCTGCTGTAATCCAGGAGTAATTTCTGATGCTAACACATTGCATGCTTAAAGGGCCTCCTTCACCTCAATTATATATGAGACCATTACATGCTTAAAGGGCCTCCTTCACCTCAATTATATATGAGAGAGTGAGCGGAGAACAATTCCCATGATGCATGTGGGATAAATTGGACTAAGTTTATAAAATTCCATAGACATGTAAAACACTAGGACTTCCAGGGCGATCACCCATCCCAATACTAATCTAGCATGAGCATGCTCATTCTAATGGGATTCGATGCATTAACGCTATGTTGTAGGCATGCACATAAGACCACTAGGAAATCATTAAATGATGTATGTAATTAGAAAATGAACATGACATTACATTACATTCCCCATAAAAATGGTGAATATCATGGTTTTTCAAAACCACAGGCTCAAAAAAAGTCAATCCAAAAATTATTAGTGAATATTTGATCTATGCCTCTTATAATAAAATGCCTATTTCATTAAACATGGAATTAAACATTGCATCTAGGATTTATATGTGCATTGAGATTGCAAATAACATCAAACATGAATAAATTTGAATGAAGTATTCCACTATACCATGGTATTATTACATTTTTATATAATATTATTTATATTTTTATGTTATATTGAGAACGAAATGAAACATGCAAAAATATAGCAAAGTACAACAATACAGTGAAACCATCAAATCGATAAGAGATAAAACCTTAGCTTGCCTGAATAGGAGGTGTCGCTTCCTTGAGGCCTGGTAAGCCTTATGCTTCTCCTAGAATAAATTCAGAGCCACTGATCTGGAATTGTATTAACGAATTCAATATATCCTAGGATTTTCCTTGGATGAATCAGAGTCACTGATTTGGCATGCAGTTTTGATCATGATCATGGATCAAGGTTCCTCTCGTATGAGAACTTGCGAAGGATATATAATTGTTGACAGTCGTTGGATCGATCAAAGAAAAACTCAAACGACTCATGACCGTTGATCGGAGTAGGGGTGTCTGGGTAGCCAAGGAATATGGCTCTTCAATGAAAGAAAATCCAAGAAGCATTCTCCACCGTTAGATCTATCGATATGGCATCAAGTAACCTCATCTGTAGATCAATGAAGGTAAGTATTTAAGTTTGCTCGAGGAAAAAGGGAGACTTCATGATTTACGTCATCCTGACGGAGAAAGCTTATGTATACGATGGGTACACGCGCAGACCTGCAATTGGTTGAGACAATAGATGGTATGTTCCCTCATGGAGTTCAAACCTTAATAAGTGCTTTAATAGGGGGAGTAAGTTTGTAGGCCGTGGAAAAGGAATGACAGGTGGAAAGTGTAGGCAATAGACTTAGAAGTGTGATGAGTTCACGGGGAGTGGAAAGGTGAGATGAATGGGTCCACGAGTCCACCAACCCGTGAACCCGAAAAAATCACAAAATAATCTCAGTGTTGAGTGTTAGAAGAGAGGAAAGGACTCAGATCGGTCTGTGAGTCCGCCAACCCATGAACCTAACAAAATCACCAAATAATCTAAGTGTTGAGACTTCTTGGATTAACTTATGGAGGGGAGGTACATAACTATACGTCGATGAGTATGTTATGTCGTGAGTCCGAGTAGATGGAAAAATGGTTAAGTATTGAAACTTCTGGAACGAACTTATGAAGGGGAGGTATATAATTGTACGTCTGTGAGTCCGTGTAGGTGGAAAAATGGTTAAGTGTTGATACTTATTGGATGGAATTATGGAGGGGAGGCACAAAATTATGCATCTGTGAGTCCACGAATGAAAAAGAAGCTAAGTGTTGGTGGAGGGTTCATGAAAAGCATGAGTATAGACCATGAGTCTGCAATACCACCTCCCGTGAGTCTATGAATACAATAAGGCAGCTAGGACACCATTAGGATGATAAATGTCCATTACTAACAGGATGACGAGCTGAGTGGGGTTCCACCTTGGCATCCTAGTATAGTGCCACGTCAGGACCCGGGTGTTTCCACAGCTGGCACAAACAACGAAATGTAACGTGGATTCCATGTGATAGTAAAAGAGATGTTTTCTATGTAAACCCAACAATTTAGGGAGGTCATCGCTTTCACTCAAGAGCTCAGTTCTGAGTGAAATTACCTACCTTGGAAATCTCTTGATTGGCAAAAGAGGATGGAGCTATGATAGAGAAGATTTAAGGTTGTTAAGAGAAGAGAAAATTTAATATTCCATCCCTTAAAAAGGTACTTAGGGGGTTGGGTCTATTACAAGGATCATGTGCAAAGCAAATCCCCTCATAGGGATAATGGCTTATAGTGATGATACGACACTCCCACCACTTGAAAAAATCATCTTCATGTGCATATAGTACATGCCCACTATCTATGGGTTGTATGACTACAAATCACTGCAGTAAACACAATTCCCTGAGTCTGTGTGGTGGCATGAAGAATCATGGGCTAATTGTGAGAACTCTCTCGAAAAAGAATGAGCACAAGATGCTTCCATATTCGAAATTTTTCATTTTTCTTGTTTTGTAGTCAGTCAATTGTGTTTTCATGTTCTGTAACAATGAGGTACCTTAGTCATAAATCAATGGATGAAGACACTCTACTGCATAAAACATATGTGGATGAGAGGGTTGGTGTAATGCATCATACCCTGCAATTCGTGTAATCGTCTAAAGGATCACCTTCATGTTCAAGTCCTCTATATTGTGAATTGATATCTAACTCTCGAGACGTTGCATACCAGGTGTATAATATTTTGCGATGTAATCCTTTATGGTCCTCCATATACCATCTCGATTCTAGATATTTACCACATCTCCTTTATGGAATAAACCAGTAATGAATTATATATCCTCGACTTTGATGGTCAAGGATTGACCATTTAGCATGAAGGCATCCGCCTCTGGGTTCGAGTACCCAATCAGTAACTGCAACAATCTCTTTTGTTCTGGAATGTTGGGACACCCATAAAATTTTCCTAATCCGCAAGCTTGAAGAGCTTCGAAAACCTATAAATGCTCCCAAAGTTGTTAGTCAACATCCTCATGCTCTATCTCTCGCCACTCAATAGCTATTTTGCAAGACCTACAACAACAAAAAATGATTTATTTTTTATTTTTTCCATGTTCACGATCATGCAAGTAGGTGTCTTTGGTGACGTGAGTGTACCTATGAACCCATCATTAAGTTCCCCCGTGTATATGACAGGGTATATGTAGCCCATTCTAAGCACAGGTGCGAACAAGCCTGCCCTTTTTTCAAAATAAAATTACAAATAAAAAATGCACAAAAATTAAAAAGACTTGAATAAAAATGGAGAGAGGCGAGAGCTTGCCTACCTAGTCATAATGATAATGAATTTTGATGATCGTGGCTCCTGTTATGATCGTTGCAAGTTTCAAATATTTTTCACCCATTTTTTACTAAATTTGGTAGACAATTCAAATGAACTGATCTTTTTGGGTAATTTTCTATATTATATAGAGTTTTTCAATCCAGTTTTATATAGTTTTGCCACTTTTAGTAATTCAAATGCCGTATAGACCATACTTTTAGGATAAAAAGACCATTTGAGTTTAGATTTTGTAGGCAAGATGATTATTATAATATCTTTGTACCCGCTAAGTCTATTACTATGACTGATTGAGGTAATGTTTTCGTCATTGGGATATAGGATATGATCATCTTCCACCTTGCATTTTGCATTATCAGTGACCAATTACACATATGTCTTTGGGTCAACCCCACTTATTGGAGACACAAGCAAAGTGTTGTTTAGTTCATGGTAGAGCCTACCATCATGGGCATCCTAGTTTA
>SNQJ01S0106854.1:11814-23527 GCA_010110895.2 Picea sitchensis | reverse complement strand
GGGTGTGAAATGGAACCTCATCCTTGAATTTGAGTGCTTGGATTATGACCGTCCAGATCTACGCCCTCTTTAAATTAAATTTTCTTGAGCCTTGCTGATGGATGAATGGCTGAGATGACCTCGGTGCTTTCAACATGAAAATCCCAAAGGGCCCCTACTCGTGGCTCAACTATTGCGTCGTGTGTCCTTCAGATGGACGGTCAAGATGGCATTTGATGTTAGAAGAGGGTTGCCTCCATTATCAGGCTCGCTTGACGTGACCGAGTGCTAGGACCATGGGCTTAGCTTTGAAGGGTGCTTATCGGCATTTTGGGGTTCAGGGTTTCGAGATGTAAAATGACAAGGAGCTCTTACCCCTCGAATCCCCAAATGCCGACATGACATGATCGCAGACCATGTGTCCTTTTGGATGGACGATCGAGATCCTTCATGAATTTATATAGACGCTACCTATCGCGCTAATCCCGGCACAACTCCGCTAACCGCGATTTCCCGCCGACCATCGATCTGCTTTTATAGATGAATTCGGGCCGTTGACAACGTAATTTCACCCGCTCACTTGATATATAGCCTTAAATGGGGCTGTACATGCTACGCTTGGGCATTCTTCGTGCAACCTGCAGACCTGGATGTTCTCAGGCCCAAGACAAGAAATGTCGCTAACACCCTTTACATTCACATATTCATATATTTATCCACCAACAGGATTTGAATGCCTATCTCAGATATAAATTCGAGAGTTAAGTTCAACATTACATTCAAACTTTTAGATATCAACTTCACTATTTAGTTATGATTACAATTCATGAACACTTCTTTAAATTGAGTGAAGTAGAGTTTAAGTGCCAGTTTATAGGGATAACTCCCCTTTCTTGGCCTCATTACCTTAACCTAATCAAAACATTATTTTTATAAAAAATAAACCTTTATTAGCACTGGTAGTAATATCTTTAACTAAACCAAAAAGATTATATCACTATGACTAGAGTCACTGCTAATAACTAAAGTGAAGGAGTTACATAAAAAAAATCTTCAAAAGATAGAATTCGTTAATGACCTTACATGGATACACATGCATTCCAATAACTGGAGAGGAACCTTTAACACTAGTATACCAAGCTTGCACATGCTTCAAATTCTCTTACTTGTTGACTGAAATAGACATTAGATGATCTCCTTTAGGAACATGCAGGTCTTTTGGTGTTTTTTCTGCAACTTTTGATATTTCCTCTGTAGTTTTGAATGTTGCATCTCAATATCTTGATTTTGTTGCTACATCTTTTGAATCTGTTGTCTCATATTGTCATTCTAATGTTTGAGAGCTCGCACCTATTGATTAATGTCATTCATGTCCCTGCCACCTTTAATTTTAATCTTGATCTCTTCCTTTACTCTACTCCCATTTTTGAGTTCATGCTCTTCCTCAGCAATAGGCCTATTGAGATCGATGTAGAGATTGGATTTCCTTGGTCTCATCTCATACCTAGGATTCTTCTTGTTAATATTATGGTAGCTGCGGAAGGTATTTACCTCCACGTGTGAACCTGACGAGAATAGAAGACTTCGGAAAGCAAGAGTAAACCTAATAACCCTAGAAGACTTGTCGGCTCAAGAATATAATTTATATTAGGTTATTAGCTTCCAAGAGAAGAAGTCGGCCAAAAATAATAATAATATACTGAACAGACACATATCCAGAAGGAGAAATTGGCCCCAACAAATCTGGTAGAACCAGTATAAATACAGGGCGCTAGTTCTCATTTTGACACACCTCAGAATTGCAGTTCTGAGTTTGGTGCACACTGCAGTTCCTAGTTGGTGCACACATGTGGATGAGGGTTGGAGGTGCAACTGCAGCAACACCTAGCTTTCAGTATTGGCTTGGACTATCTCTTGGCTAGGGTTTATACTATCTGATTAGCTATTGTTGGTGCGCTATCCTTGGAGGAAGATGCGCTACGCCTTGTTTGGCTATCTAACCTAAGGTTTTCTTCCGGAGTAATTCTCAGTCAAGGTTAAGGTGCTCGGAGGGTGGCTTAGGCCTATGGTTGGGTGATGAGGATATCATCAATGGTAAAATGAGCACACAATCTTCTATATTCTAACAGGTTATGGGCCCACACCTCCTTCATTTAGTCTAAACGCTGGAAGGAAACATAGCCACTAAGATATTGAGCTCGTTGAGGAACTGTCGCTAGGGTTACTAGTAGAAGGTGCTCCCAAGACACTGCCACTAGGGTTACTAGCAAGAGCAGTTGCAGAAACCCTAAACCTCTGGTTGAAGAACCTTAAGTGAAGAGATTGACCTAATCTCCAGATATATCAGTGTGCCCTAGCCTAGTGCATCTTCTGATACTCTCAGCAAGCCAAGACGTGCAGTTTGAATTTTTGGTCAAATCTAGGGTTTGACCAGGTCAAGTAGCCATGACTAACTCTATGAAGTCTGAGAAAAAGTTAGATGGAGCCTCTAACTTCAGAGCATGGAAGACAAGGATTGACCTCATCCTTGCCAAGAATAAAGTACTGGATATCATGAAAGGAAAGATCATGAAGCCAGAGTTTGAAGAAGGAGAAGAGAAGGAACCGCAGAATGTTGCAGCTATGGAGAAGTTTGAAGATGTTGATATCAATGCCATGAGTATCATAGTGGATTCCATAAAAGACCACTTGATACCCTACATCTCCCATCTTGACTCATCGAAGAAGATGTATGATGCCCTAACAACTTTCTTCTCAGTTAGAAACATTGGACAAGTTATGAGTCTAAAGAATGAGCTCCGTGACATGAAGATGAATGATGATGACATCATAACATCATACTTTGTAAGAATCTCTGAGTTAAGAGATAAACTACAAGATATTGAAGAGATCACTTCAGAGAAGTAATTGGTGAGTATAGTACTCAATGGTCTTCCCAAGACATGGGATGCATTTGCCGCAAGCATGAACACAAGGAAGGAGTACCCAACATTTGAAGAACTTTGGACTTGATGTACTCAAGAAGAATCAAGGATCAATGCAAAAGAGAAACCCCAAAAGAAGTATGATGTGGGTCTAAGCTATTTAATGCTAGTTAAATTAACTACCCTGACTTATTCGTTCAGTTGGGGAGACGAGTTCTTCATAAATGTTAGTTAACATTTCTCAAAGTTTGGCGAGAACCTTTGTAAAAGAATTTATTGGTGCAATTGGGGAGATGAGTTAGATGAGAAAAACACATCAGCACCTTTCTAGAGAAATTTAATGACGAGTGTATACAGTGGGAACTAAAGCTACTTATGAGAGCGTGCAAAGCATGTAACGTGAACCCAGACCAGTGTAATTAAGATTTATGCAAGAACCTTTCCAACAACTTTTCTAAGACGTGCAAGAACCTTAAATACACAAGACTTGTAAATTAATTTATTTAACATTTCTCAGAGTTTGGTGAGGACCGTTGCAAATTAATTTATTTAACATTTCTCAGAGTTTGGCGAGGACCGTTGTAAATTAATTTATTCGCGCAATTGGGGAGATGAATTAGACGAGCAAAACACATCAACACTTTAATGATGGAGTGTATACAGTGGGAACTAAAGTTACTTTACATCCAGTTGTGTACATGACAACGTGCAAACCATCTAATGTGCACCCTGAGCACTATAATTAAGACTTCTGGAGGTTCTGACTTACTATAGTTTGATGTTGATTCCTCCTCCAACAAAACTTCCATCGGGTGAACCCAAAAATTGTGGAGGATTATTAAATATCATGGGTTTATTTTTTTAATAAAAACATGCTTTCATTTTTATTATGGTTGACATTAATATATATAGAATTAATTTTTAAATGATTATATGATCATGTTATTTTTTTAATAATGGTTGCATTTATGTTGTGATTTAGTGTAAGATTAATTTATGAAAGATTGCACATTGCACCTCACTTTATTACCACAACTAAAATATCTATTTTTATTTTGTATCGCATGGAAGTTCTCTGGACTGACAAAAAGCAGCTTCCTCATGGAAGGTTACATCTCTACTGACCTCTTCCCTAGTACATAGATTTGATATGATTTTGAGGTCTTACTGTATTCCACAACAGTGTCTTTCTTTCCAGAGGGCTATAGCTTAGTCCTCTTTTCTTTTGGTATATGAATGTAGACAAGACTACCAAAAATTCTCAAATGGTCAACAAAATTCTTCTTATGGGTGAAGACTTATGAGGGCACCTATTCTGAATATAGACTGTGGTACTTGCAGCTTCGGCCCAAAGAGACAATAGAAGATTCTGATCATGCGTCATAGCTCTGGATGCTTCACAAATTGTCTTGTCCTTTCTTTGTACAACCCCATTCTGTTGGGGATTATAAGGCATGATCAACTCCCTCTTAATCCCAGAAGTCCGGCAAGGATCGTCATACTTGTGGGAGTCAAACTCTTTTCCATTGTCTGTTCTGAAAACACGAAAATGTCTACCTACCTGATTCTCAACAAGATTCTTAAAATCCTGAAATTTACTGAAAGATTCATCTTTAGTTTTCAAAAAGTAAATCCAGGTTTTACGAGAACAATCATCAATAAAAATGATTTAATAAAGAAAACCATTCATAGACTGAGTAGTCATAGGTCCACAAAGATCAGAATGAATAAGATCTAAGATACCATTACTTTTTCTACTATGAGGATATGCTTTCTTTGTATTTTTACCAAGAGCACAACCTCTACAAATACTATCATGCTCAAAAGAAAAAACTGACATACATGCTACCATATTTTGCAAACCTACGAGAGCATTATAGTTGAGATGTCCAAACCTTTTCTACCATACTTCGCAGGGTTTGATCATATCATGAGCTAATGCTTGAATTACTTGACCGATGACTTTGTAAATTCCACCTTCTTGAGTTCCGATTGAAATGGTTGAGCTCATACTTTCATTTGAGGGCCACATAAGAGCCTTTCCTTTGGAGAAGGCAACTGAGTACCCTTTACTTTCTAGAACTACAACTCAAATAAGATTTTTCTTTAATCCATGAACTTAAAGAATTTATTCAATATGAAATACATTACCTGACTGAAGCTAAAAAGATGTAATCAACCCTAATCTAGAAGATCAAAATTATCTCAAACGTTGTTCAACTCCTAAAACGCCATAAATACAATGAAACCCAACTTCTATTATTGAATAAGATAGGAAAACAATGTAAAACACAAACTGGAAAAATGGGGTAGCTTATCTCTAAAAAGAAAGAGATGTTGGCTATGCTTCATTCACAAGAAGCTTTACACCAAACTCCATTGTGTTAGCAACAATTTTTGTCTTGGGCAAAAAAGTACCCAGGTCTGCAGGCTACACGAGAAGCGCCCAAGCGCAGCACGAAAGAATTTATTTTCATGTTACATGTCAAGCGAGGGGGCGAAGTTTTTTCGTCAAGTGGCCGAGACCCATCTATAAAGTTGATCGATGGTCACCGGGGTCTCGGGGCAACCAAGTTACCCGAGATATAGCGTCAGAGAAAGAACCTGTATTTCAAGACAAAATCTGGGTCATCCGATCCAGTGACGCATGGCGCAAGATCTAGTCACGTCGGCATATCAACATTTGGGAGTTCGAANCAAAGGAGTAGGCCTAGAGGAGGGGCACTAAGGTTTATCATTTGGCAAGACGGGTCCCCAAGAGCCGAGAGCGATCTTAGCCGTTCATCCTGGAGGGACACGTGGTGAACGATTAGGCTCTTTTCCTTTTCGCCCGTCGCAACTTTGAAGCACAAGGAGAATCTCTTTCATATCCTCGAGACGTGAAGCGTCGAAAACATCCTGCACTCGGGCCCACAGTGTTACCGAACTAGTTCAGGACCATCAGATCAGAAAGGGGCGTGTGGCACCCATTAGGCCCTCTCAACATTTTTCACATTGCAACTTTAAAGAGATAGGATCTGATCCTTCCTATCCAAGAACCCTAAAACACCGAAAGCACCTTTGAAGATAGGCACAAGGTCACAGCCCGTAGTCGCTTGGAGGCGATAAAAAGAGCTACGCAAAGGGCCGAAGTGCCAGATATGGCTGCAGAAGGGATCACCGTGTTCTCCAGGTGCTAGTTCAACTTGATCTCAACCTTGATACCTTCTCGGAGTAAATGAAGAAGAGAGAGGGTGGTTGAAACCTCACCTCATTCGTTAATTGCAAGGTATGGAGGTCCTGGCAAGAAGTCCGCCTGAGGTGGTCCTCTATACTGGTTTTTTTCCCATAGAGACCATGCCAAGTCCTTGACTCCTCAGGGAAGTTTGCACATGCTAATTCAGCATTTAATGGCTCAGCTACCCCCTGGCATGAGCCATGCAGAATTAACGTGGCGTATGACAGAGGAGTGCAGGCCAGATTTGATTGAAGAGATGCCTCATCCCGAAAGTCTAGGAGGCCTCTGTTGGGCAAATGTTTAGGAGTATATATACTTAGTTTTGATATTTTTCAAAGGATTGATGGTAGAGATAAGCTCCCAATTGTAAAGTTTTAATTGACACTCTAGTCCCCTGGTTATGCATTTGTATGTAAGATTTCTTGTTTAACGATAGACATTTTTCCTACCCCCATCTAGTTTTCATCTCATACCGAGAGAGTTCATGATTGAATGATTCACATGAATTATTGCAATTATGTTACGATAAAGGATTTATTGTTGCATTGTTGTATTCTCCGGTTTTCTGCATTTGAATGTAAGAAGATCTTGCGTTTAGATGTTTTCTCCTATAGTCTGTTAAAAACCTGATGTTTACGACAGACCTTTGCATTTCTCTTATACAAGTATTCCCCCTATTCACCCTTACTACAACTCGCTATCTAAAGTTTATCTAAGACCTCAGTTGCCCATGCATGCCTGGCCTAGTTTCGGAGTTAGAACAATATCGTTTTGAGTTAACTTCCATTCGATCACCCCCTTTTATAAAAAAAATCGTGACATAAACTGATGGGCGTCGGGCTCTGCTCCTGCTGCAATCCAGGAGTGACTTCTGACACTAACATTTTTGGCGTCGTTTCTAGGGACGAAGTTGAAAATTTTCCCCAAGATTGAATGACATCGAGCCTCTGATTCTGTAGGTGCATTAGGTATCAGAGTCTCTGAAGATTTCTACTATGCACCTGGCGACTCCATTGTGATGACTCCACTGTGGCGAACATCTCGTGTTAATTGTGGCTTTCAGAGGCAGACACACGTGGTCCCATCCACAACTGCCTCTAGCTACACCTGAAAATGATTCGGAGGTGGTTCTCAGAAAAGGAAAGGCCTCTGAAGGAGAAGCTTTCGCAGTCGAACCAGGTAATCCACCATCTCCTTCTGTAGGAACTCCATTTTCTCCTCCTCAGTTTCTTAGGAGACCTTTTTCTGAAGCTTCCCGTTTCCTTAATTTCGAGAGTGTTCCTATTGAGTTTCCCCCCTCTGGTCTGGGATTGGAGGGAGAAATCCTTGTCACTACCCTCTCCCTTGAAGTTGTACCTTGGCATAGACCCAAGACCACAGAATATTTCCCCACTCCTAGCTTTACCACTCCTCCTCTTGTGACTATTGTCGCTTCTGCACAAAGAGAGGCATCTGTTGGCTTAAGCCTGCTAGACTTCTCCCTAAATCCCCTATTGTTTCCCATTCCACTTAGAAGCTCATCCACAGTATCCCCTTTTCGAGCTCCTTCTCCTCTGAGTTCTCCTCCACATAATATCCCTATGGCAGGAGAAAATCCCCCTATGACCAGAATGGAGGCTATTATAGCCACTAGGTATGCTCCCCTTATGTTACCCCAGCCTCTCAATGCCCTCCCAGCAGATGGTTACCTCAAGCAACTGCCCAAGTTTACAGGTGAGGGGGACATAACTGCAGAAGAACACCTAGAAGCCTTTTACAGTTTTACAGATGATAATGTTATCATGCATGCAGACGTATGGATGAGGATTTTTTTCCATAGTCTTCAAGGCGAGGCTAGAAAGTGGTTTAAGGCCCTGCCTGCTAGATCTATTGATGGGATTGAGGCTTTGGATAATGCCTTTTTGAGACAGTGGGGAGATAAAAAGGACTTCATGTATTACATGACAGAGTTTGGGTCTTTGAAGAGAAAAGAAGGGGAGTTTGTCTTTGAATTCTCCAAGAGATTCAATAAAATGTACAATAAAATCCCTGCTGAGATAAAACCCTCTGAAGCCTCTGTAAAGATCTCTTATGCTAGCGCCTTTGATCCTGATTTCTGCCTCCTGTTGAGGGAAAGAAGAGACACTACTCTGGCCCACATGCAGAATGCAGCCATGGAGGTCGAATCTAACATATTGGTTGTTGATTGACTCAGGAACACTGCTGATAGAAACATATCCAGGAAGAGGCCTGAAGCCTCCCCATTCGGTTCCTCTTCCCTGCCCCTTCAAACATATGAGACAACTAGAATGCTAAAATCACTTTTTGCCAAGATGGAAAGGTGGGAATTAGAAGTGAAGCCCATCTATATAAATCCCCAAAATGTAGATAGCAGAGGTTATAGAAAGCTTAATAACAATGTGCCACGGGCTTTCCCAAGGGAATAAAGGAGTAGAGATAGGGATGATCAGAGGATTCAAACCCCTCTCCAAAACAACCTAGTTTCTCATGAGGAAGGGGTGGAGGTGGATGAACTCGACCCTGGGATCCACTGCATCGAGGACACTTCCCCATTTCCTCATTTGACTCAAGCTGCATATGAAGAATCCCTTATTAATGGTCAAATCAATGAGTTGAGTAGAGGGAAAAAATCCAGCAACACTCCTAACAGATATAATCTCAGGTCAAAAAAGAAAGAAGGGAATTTAGATAGCCAGGATCAGCCCCTTGTAGCGGAAAGGCCTACTAAAGCTGCAACAACCACTACTAAAGAAAAGAAAGCTTAGAATGCTTCACCAATAGCCAAGGAACCTATCTCTGAAGTAAGGCAAGCTCCTAAGTCTCTCTCCTCCTTTAGTTTTGAGCATGAGATTCAGAAGATTAGAATTCCTGTACCCCTATCTGAACTAGTTAGAAATGAAGATTTCAAAAGGTCCCTCTCTAAGCTGCTACAATCTGAGCCCCCCCAGCCTTCCACGGACTCAATAAATCTCCAAGGTGAAAATCCAACAGTTGTCCCAGGTCCCATGGTAGAAGATAGAGATGATCCATCCCCTCCTTTCTACACATCCCTGAACATACATGATAAAGTGCTGCATAACTGTTTCATGGATTCAGGGGCTTCCCATAACCTTATGCCCAAAATAATAATGGAAGAATTGGGATTGGAAGTGACAAAGACTTATCACCATTTGTACTCTTTCGATTCAAGGAGAGTGCAGTGTCTGGGAGTCATAAAAAATATGGTGGTTTCTTTGTTTCAGCTGCCCATGAAGAGTGTGGTCATGGATATTGTGGTAGCTGATGTCCCCCCCAAGTCTGGCAGGGTGTTGTCAAGATCTTGGATTAAAAAGCTTGGAGGAACATTACAGATGGATCTCACATATGCCACCATTCCAGTCTTCGAAGGGGAACAAAGGAGGTTATATAAGGAAGCTCAACTGGCCTACATTGTTAGTGACGAAGCAAAACCCACCAATCACCCCATCTTTGCACTTGACACCTATTTTGGGTCTAGTTTATTGCAGCTCACTGATGTTCTTGAAGACCCTTTCCAAGTCAGAAAGAAGCCCAATCTTAATTATCCAATTCCCCCTCCAACCATCTCTGTTTGGAAGATGTTTTTCGACGGAGCTTCTTCTAGCGAAGGCGCTGGCGTCGAAGTAGTTTTCATGTCACCTTCTCAAGAGACCATATCCCTGTAATACAAGTTGGAATTTGAAACCACCAACAATGTGGTAGAGTATTAAGCTCTTGTTTTGGGTATGAGGTCTCCAAAAGAAATGGGAATTAAAGAGATAGCAATATTTGGAGATGCTGAGTTGATTATCCAGCAAGTCATAAATCCTTATCGTGCTAATAATCCCCGCCTCAGAAATTACAGAAATGAGGTATGGGACCTGATTGATAATTTCTTCTTGGCTTTTAACATTTCTTTCATTCTGAGGGGGGAAAATACTTCAGCCGATTCTTTAGCTGTCTCAGCTAGTTTGCTCAAAGTTCCTCTACCGCCTATGGTCATGTATGATGTTGAAATAAAGTATAGGCCCTCGGTACCGGAAGATGTCAAGAATTGGAAGGCATTCGAAGATGATCTGGAAATCAAAAAATTTCTCCAATCTGTTGATGAATTTTCTACATTGCACATTGATCAGGATCCTGACCTGGAAGGTGACCCTCACCCTGAGGTGTTTTTAAATGAAATTGCTAATCATCAGATTATTCAGCTGCCTAGAAATCACATTCTGAGGGGACTAGTCCCTTTAGAAAGATTGTTCGATGGGAATGATGTGGCAGTAAAGGGTAAGGTTTCAAATGAAGATGCTGACACAACTGAGTGTAACATTGGCATGCAGGAGGAGCCTAAGTTTGTCAAATTATCAAGCAGCCTGACCAATGAATAGACGATGGAATATACTGAGTTATTAAAGGAATTTGTTGATGTGTTTGCATGGGCCTATGAAGACCTCAAGACTAATGACACATCTTTCATTGAGCACAAGATCCCACTGAATGAAGAGGCTAATCCATTCAGGAAAAAGCTGAGACAGATAAATCCCATGTTGTTGCCCATTATGGAGAGAGAAGTGAAGAAATTGTTAGATGCCCAAATCATTGTCCCTTTGAGATATTCTGAATGGGTGGCCAATTTGGTCCTGGTGAGAAAAAAAAGTGGAGAAATCAGGCTCTGTGTTGATTTAAGGAACCTGAATAGGATCTCAAAGAAAGACAATTATCCCCTGCCCAACATGGAACACATATTGCAGAGGGTAACCGATGCATCTAGGATTTTCATGATCGACAGTTTTTCTGGTTATAATCAGATATCAGACATGCCTGAGGACAGAGAAAAAATGGCCTTTACCACTCCTTGGGGCACATTCATGTATGCCAAAATTCCTTTTGGGTTGATGAATGTAGGAGCAACATTTCAGCAAGCCATGGACATATCCTTCATCGAGGAGAAAGATCAGTTTGTTGTAATCTATTTGGATGACATCACAGTCTTCTCGAGGTTAGATAAACAACACTGTTGTCACCTGAGGAAAGTTTTCTTGAAGTGTCGAAGGTTTTTCCTTTCCCTAAATCCTAAGAAATCTTTGTTTTCTATCAAGGAAGGGAATCTATTAGGCCATATAGTATCAGTAGAGGGAGTGAGGATTGATCCTAGCAGGGTAGAGGCAATTCAGACCCTGACACTTCCTAGATCTAAGAAGGAAGTTCA
This sequence comes from Picea sitchensis, assembly GCA_010110895.2. NCBI lineage: Eukaryota > Viridiplantae > Streptophyta > Pinopsida > Pinales > Pinaceae > Picea > Picea sitchensis. Next base: position 12,204 of record SNQJ01S0106854.1, on the reverse strand, counting down.
GGCCTTTTTGGGGAAGATTAATTTTCTGAGGAGATTCGTCTCAAATTTTGCTGAGCTGGTGAAACACATCACAACCATGCTCTAGAAGGGAAATGAAGTGAAATGGACCACTGAACCCAGGGAATCTTTTGTCCAAATAAAAAGGGCATTGACTGAGGCACCTGTGCTGATTAGTCCTGACTATTCCAAAGATTTCCTAATTTTCTCTTTTGCTTCTTTTGATATAGTAGCAGCGGTCTTGTTGCAGGAAAATGAGGAAGGGAGAGAGCAAACCATTGCCTTCTTTAGCAAGGCATTAAGAGATGCAGAGATCAGGTATGAAATCATGGAGAAATAGGCCTATGCCTTAGTGAAAGCTCTCAAATCTTTCAGAGTCTATGTCCTACACTC
>SNQJ01S0106854.1:0-10477 GCA_010110895.2 Picea sitchensis | reverse complement strand
ATCTCCCCTTTCCAATTAGTTTATGGAGAAGAATTTTTTTTCCCTTCTAAGCTAGCCATTCCTGTAGAAAAGTTCTTCCAGGATCATCAAGAAGAGCCCGATGACATGATCAAAAGAGATCATCAACTGGTGGAAGTCCAACAGGCCAGAGAGCAGGTAATGGACAGAATTCAAGACCATCAGTAGAAGGTCAAACTACCTTTTCANGCTTAAGTGGGATGTACCCATGCAAGATAAGGGCAAACACGACAAGTTTGATGCCCTATGGATCGGGCTTTTCAAAATCTCCGAGGTTTTCTCAAACAACACGTATAGGTTGCAGGATTTGGAGGGTGAAGAGGTTTTCAATAGCCCGGTAAATGAGCATTTTCTAAAGAAATGTTTTGTTTGAGCCTTAGATGGCTCCTTTGTTTGTAAATATTGTCCTTTTCGTTCTTTGTTCATTTTCTTTCTTATTATTTTCGGCTTAGTAAATGACTCCATAGCCCAATAGCAAGGCATTGAAGCTGCAAATGAGTTCTTAGAGCATCACAGGTACGACTCTATCCCCCATGGAGCCTAATGTTAGCAACAATTTTTGTCATGGGAAAAAAAGTACCCAAGTCTGCAGGTTGCACGAAAAGTGCCCAAGCGCAGCACGAAAGAATCTCTTTTTAGGTTACAAGTCAAGCGAGCGGGCAAAGTTTTGTTTTCAAGCAGCCGAGACCCATCTATAAAGCTGATCAATGGTCATCGGGATCTCGAGGCTACCAAGTTACCCGAGATATAGTGTCAGAGAAAGCACTTATATTTCAAGAAAAAATCTGGGTCGTCCAATCCAGTGACACATGGCGCAAGATCTAGTCACGTCGGCATATCGGCATTCGGGAGTTCGGAGGGTAAAGGTTCCTCGTCATCTCACATATCGAAACCTCAAACCCTGAAGCATCGAAATCACCCAGAGTCGGTTCCATGGTTTTGGAGCCTGGTCACAAAGGAGCAGGCCTGGAGGAGGGGTGCTAAGGTTTATCATTTGGCAAGACGGGTCCCGAAGAGTCGAGAGTGATCTTAGTCGTTCATCCTGGAGGGACACATGGTGCGTGATTAGGTTCTTTGCCTTTTCTCCCATTGCGACTTCGAAGAGCAAGGAGCATCTCTTTCATATCCTCGAGATGCGAAGGGTCGAAGACATCCTAGACCCGAGCCCACAGTGTTACCGAACTAGTTCAGGACCATCAAATCAGAAAGGGGTGCGTGGCACCCATTAGGCCCTCTCAGCATTTCACCCATCACAACTTTGAAGAGACAGGATCTGCTCCTTCCTATCCATGAACCCCGAAATGACAAAAGCACCTTTGAAGATAGGCACAAGGTCACAGCCCGTAGTCGCTTGGAGGCGATAAAAAGAGTTGCGCAAAGGGCCAAAGCGCAGGATATAGCTGTAGAAGGGATCACCATGTTCTCCAGGTGCCAGTTCAACTTGATCTCAACCATGATACCTACTCGGAGTAAATGAAGAAGAGAGAGGCTAGTTGAAACCTCACCTCACTCGTTAATTGCACGGTATGGAGGTCCCGACAGGAAGTCCGCCCGAGGTGGTCCTCTGTATTGGTTTTTTCCCTATAGAAGCCATGCCGAGTCCTTGACTTCCCAGGGAATTCTGTGCACGCTAATTCATCATTTAAGGGCTCAGGTACCCCCTAGTGTGAGCCATGCAGAATTAAGGTGGCGTATGAGAGAGGAGTGCAGGCCAAATTTGATTGAAGAGACACCTCATCCTGAAAGTCTAGGAGGCCTCTATTGGGCAAATGTTTAGGAGTATATATACTTAGTTTTGATATTTTGCAAAGGATCGATGGTAGAGAGAAGCTCCCAATTGTAAAGTTTTAATAGACACTCTAGTCCTCTCGTTATGCATCTGTATGTAAGATTTCTTGTTTAACGACAGACAATTTTCCTACCCCCATCTAGTTTTCATCTTATACCGAGGGAGTTCATGATTGACTAATTCACATGAATTATTGCAATTATGTTACGATAAAGGATTTATTGTTGCATTGTTGTATTCTCTAGTTTTCTGCGTTTGAATGTAAGAAGATCTTGCATTTAAATGTTTTCCCCTACACTCTATTAGAAACCTGATGTTTACGATAGAATTTTGCATTTCTCTTATACAAGTCTTCCCTCTATTCACCCTTATTACAACTCACTATCTGAAGTTTATCTAAGACCTCACTTGCCCATGCATGCCTGGCCTAGTTTCGGAGTTAGAACAATATTGTTTTGAGTTAACTTCCATTCGATTACCCCTTTTTATAAACAAATCGTGACATAAACCGATGGGTGTCAGGCTCTGCTCCTGCTGCAATCCAGGAGTGACTTCTGACGCTAACACATTGCATGCTTAAAGGGCCTCCTTCACCTCAATTATATATGAGACAGTGAGAGGAGAACAATTCCCATGATGCATGTGGGATAAATTGGACTAAGTTTATAAAATGCCATAGACATGTAAAACACTAGGACTTCCAGGGTGATCACCCATCCCAATACTACTCTAGCATGAGTGCGTGCTTATTCTAATGGGATCCAATGCATTAACGCTATGTTGTAGGCATGCACATAAGACCACTAGGAAATCATTAAATGATGTATGTAATTAGAAAATGAAGATGACATTACATTACATTCCCCATAAAAATGGTGAATATCACGGATTATGCCATAGACATGTAAAACACTAGGACTTCCAGGGTGATCACCCATCCCAATACTACTCTAGCATGAGTGTGTTCTTATTCTAATGGGATCCGATGCATTAACGCTATGTTGTAGGCATGCACATAAGACCACTAGGAAATCATTAAATGATGTATGTAATTAGAAAATGAAGATGACATTACATTACATTCCCCATAAAAATGGTGAATATCACGGATTATCAAAACCAAAGGCTCAAAAAAAGTCAATCCAAAAATTATTAGTGAATATTTGATCTATGCGTCTTACAATAAAATGCCTATTTCATTAAACATGGAATTAAACATTGCATCTAGGATTTATATGTTCATTGAGATTGCAAATAACATCAAATATGAATAAATTTGAATGAATTATTCCACTATACCATGGTATTATTACATTTTTATATAATATTATTTATATTTTTATGTTATATTGAGAACGAAATGAAACATGAAAAAATATAGCAGAGTACAACAATACAGTGAAACCATCAAACCGATAAGACATAAAACCTTAGCCTGCCTGAATAGGAGGTGTTGTTTCCTTGAAGGCCTGCTCAGCCTTATGCTTCTCCTAGAATAAGTTTAGAGCCACTGATCTGGAATTGTATTAACGAATTCAATATATCCTAGGAATTTCCTTGGATGAATTAGAGTCACTGATTTGGCATGCAGTTTTGATCATGGTCGTGGATCAAGGTTCCTCTCGTATGAGAACTTGTGAAGGATATATAATTGTTAACAGTCATTGGATCCATCAGAGAAAATCTCAGAGGACTCACGATCGTTGATCGGAGTAGGGGTGTCGGGGTAGCCAAGGAATATGGCTCTCCAATGAAAGAAAATCCAAGAAGACTTCTCCACCGTTAGATCTATCGGGATGGCGTCAAGTAACCTCATCCGTAGATCAATGAAGGTAAGTATTTAAGTTTGGTCAAGGAAAAAGAGAGACTTCATGATTTACGTCATACTGACAGAAAAATCTTATGTATAAGATGGGAACACGCGTAGACCTGCAATTGGTTGATACAATAGATGGTATGTTCCCTCATGGAGTTCAATCCTTAATAAGTTCTTTAATAGGGAGAGTAAGTTTGTAGGTCACGGAAAAGGAATGGCGGGTGTAAAGTGTAGGCAATAGACTTAGAATCATGATGAGTTAACGGGGAGTGGAAAGGTGAGATGAATTGGTCCACGAGTCCACCAACCTGTGAACCCGAAAAAATCACAAAATAATCTAAGTGTTGAGTGTTAGAAGAGAGGAAAGGACTCAGATCAGTCTGTGAGTCCGCCAACCCAAAAACCTGACAAAATCACCAAATAATCTAAGTGTTGAGACTTCTTGGATGAACTTATGGAGGGGAGGTACATAAATGTACATCCACGAGTCCGCTAGGTCATGAGTCCATGAGTACATAAATGAACTTATGAAGGGGAGGTACATAATTGTACATCTGTGAGTCCGTGTAGGTGGAAAAATGGTTAAGTGTTGATACTTCTTGGATGGACTTATGAAGGGGAGGCACAAAATTATGCATCTGTGAGTCCACGAATGAAAAAGAAGCTAAGTGTTGGTGGAGGGTTCATGAAAAGCATGAGTATAGACCATGAGTCTGCAATACCGCATCTCGTGAGTCTGTGAATACAACAAGGTGGCTAGGACACCATTAGGATGATAAATGTCCATTACTAACAGGATGCTAAGCTTAGTGGGGTTCCACCTTGGCATCCTAGGATAGTGCCACATCAGGACCCAGGTGTTTCCACAGCTGGCACAAACAACAAAATGTCATGTGGATTCCATGTGACAGTAAGAGAGATGTTTTCTATGTAAACCCAAGAATTTAGGGAGGTCATCGCTTTCACTCGAGAGCTCAGTTCTGAGTGAAATTACCTACCTTGGAAATCTCTTGATTGGAAAAAGAGGATGGAGCTATGATAGAGAAGATTTAAGGTTGTTAAGAGAAGAAAAAATTTAATATTCCATCCCTTAAAAAGGTACTTAGGGGGTCGGGTCTATTACAAGGATCATGTGCAAAGAAAATCCCCTCATAGGGATAATGGCTTATAGTGATGATACGACACTCCCACCACTTGAAAAAATCATCTTCATGTGCATATAGTACATGCCCACTATCTAAGGGTTGTATGACTACAAATCACCGTAGTAAACACAATTCCCTGAGTCTGTGTGGTGGCATGAAGAATCATGGTCTAATCGTGAGAACTCTCTCAAAAAAAGAATGAGCACAAGATGCTTCCATATTCGAAATTTTTCATTTTTCTTGTTTTGTAGTCAACCAATTATGTTTTCATGTTCTGTAACAATGAGGTACCTTAGTCATAAATCAATGGAAAAAGACACTCTACTGCATAAAACATATGTGGATGAGAGACCTAGTGCAATGCATCATACCCTCAATTTGTGTAATCGTCTGAAGGATCACCTTCATGTTCAAGTCCTCTATATTGTGAATCAATATCTAACTCCCGAGACGTTGCATACCAGGTGTATAATATTTTGCGATGTAATCCTTTATGGTCCTCCATATACCACCTCGAGTCTAGATATTTACCACATCTCCTCTGTGGAATAAACCAGTAATGAAGTATATATCCTCGACTTTGATGGTCAAGGATTGACCATCTAGCATGAAGGCATCCCCCTCTGGGTTCGAGTACCCAATCAGTAACTGCAACAATCTCTTTTGTTCTGGAATGTTGGGACACCCATAAAATTTTCTTAATCCACAAGCTTGGAGAACTTAGAAAACCTATAAATGATCCCAAAGTTGTTAGTCAACATCCTCATGCTCTATCTCTCACCACTCAATAGCTATTTTGCAAGACCTACAACAACAAAAAATTAAAATTTTATTATTTTTTCCATGTTCACGATCATGCAAGTAGGTGTCTTTGGCGACATGAGTGTACATATGAACCCATCATTAAGTTCCCCCATGTATATGACAGGGTATACGTAGCCCATTCTAAGCGCAAGTGCGAACAAGCCTACCCTTTTTTCAAAATAAAAATACAAATAAAAAATGCACAAAAATTAAAAAGACTTGAATAAAAATGGAGAGAGGCGAGAGCTTGCCTACCTAGTCATAACGATAACGAATTTTGATGATCGTGGTTCCCGTTATGATCATTGCAAGTTTGAAATATTTTTCACCCATTTTTTGCTAAATTTGGTAGACAATTCAAATGAACTGATCTTTTTGGGTAATTTTCTATATTATATAGAGTTTTTCAATCCAGTTTTATATAGTTTTGCCACTTTTAGTAATTAAAATGCCTTATATACCATATTTTTAGGATAAAATGACCATTTGAGTTTAGATTTTGTAGGCAAGATGATCAGAATAATATCTTTGTACCCGCTAAGTCTATTACTATGACTCATTGAGGTAATGTTTTCATCATTGGGATATAGGATATGATCATCTTCCACCTTGCATTTTGCATTATCAGTGACCAATTACACATATGCCTTTGGGTCAACCCCACTTATTGGAGACACAAGCAAAGTGTTGTTTAGTTCATGGTCAAGCCTACCATCATGGGCATCCTAGTTTAACACCTGCTTTTTCTTTTGGTGGCCATGCTAAAATTCTCTTAGGCTTGGGAGTCTTGTTAGTCCTGACATGTAAAACTCATGTTCTTCTCAATATTGCATTACATTCTACTGCTCACGTTTTTCAGTTTTCAGGAAGATGTATGCGTCAGTGAAGGGGCAGTCACGTACATGTCAGAAAATGCTTAAAAAATATAATTATACCTAATTAATGCCTCTAACCACCTAGAGACCACATAATATGTTTGCTTATTAGATTTTAATTAAAATGTGTTCAATTATGTCAAAAAAACAATAATTTTGTGGATGAGATGATGGTATACAATGGATAAAGGCTCCCATGGAATGAGATGATGATACACAATGAATAGCGTTAAATAGACAATTGTGTGGGTTCACCGGATGGAAGTTTTGTTGGAGGAAGAATCAACGTCAAACTATAGTTTGTGTAGAAGTCTTAATTACATTACATTACATGCTTTGCACGTTGTCATGTACACAGCTGGTTGTAAAGTAACTTTAGATACCACTGTATACACTCCATCATTAAATTTCTGATGTGTTTTGCTTGTCTAAATCGTCTCCCCAATTGCACAAATAAATTAATTTACAACGGTCCTCGTCCAACTCTCTTGAAATGTAATGGAACTTCCAATACACCCATCACAAATGTCATCCGCTCACCCGTCATAGTGAGCAGTGAATGGGGCCAATGTTGAAATTTCTTCAATATGTGCCTGTATGCGTTGAAATTTGACATGGTTAGAATAGACACATGCCTTGACGATATGGGATGGTTTCAAGACTCAAGGATGTCTAATGTCCCCACATAATCTTTGAGATCATCCACATTTGCATCAACGTTCATCATGCACATCTCATTGTCATCATTCATCATTCCCTTCTATAGAATATTTGTTGGAAATCTCTTGAAATGTCAAGGAACTTGCAATAAACTCATCACAAATGTCGTCCATTGACCTCGCATAGTGAGCAGTGGATGGGGCCAACATTGAAATTTCTTTAATCTGTGCCTGTATGCATCGAAATTTGACATGGTTAGACTAGATAGATGCCTTGACGGTATGGGAGGGTTTCAAGACTTAAGGATGTCTGATGTCCCAAAATAATCTTTGAGATCGTCCATGTTTGCATCAATGTTCATAATGGACGTCTCATTGTCATATTCTGTCATTTCCATAAATAGAATCTTTGTCAAAACTCTCTTGAAATGTCATGGCACTTCCAATACACCCATCACAAATGGCATCTTGCACCGACCCCACATAGTGAGTAGTGAATGGGGCCAATGCTGAAATTTCTTCAAACTATGCATGTATGCGTCGAAATTTGACATGGTTAGAATAGACACATGCCTTGATGGTATGTGAGGGTTTCAAGACTCAAGGATGTTTGATTTCCCCACATAATATTTGAGATCGTCCATGTTTTAATCAGCATTCATATTGCACATATCATTGTCATCATTCGTCATTTCCATCTATATAATATTTGTGAGAACTCTCTTCAAATGTCATGGAATTTCCAATACACCCATCACAAATGTCATCCAACAACCCTACACAGTGAGAAGTGAATGGGTCCTATTGTTCCTAAGGTCTGCACCTAACTGCTAAGGGCATAACTAGGCCACCTTAGTTGTTGGAATGATTGTTTTTTTATAAGTTTCGATTATTTTGATGGTCAGTTGATGGATGTGTTTCAAGGGCATGGACCTAGTTGGAAAGTTCAACAATATTCGCTACAATGTTTCCCTTATCCAGTGGCATGCACTCTAGTGTAGCAGATACAAGATATAAAAGTAGAATAGAAACACTGACAAGCATAAAATTTGTCACTTGCAGCTAGAAGCTTTAGATCTAACACATTACATTAAACATAAAACAACATTTGGAATACACTTCTCAACAAATTGTAAACACATTGGTTGAAAGAGAAAGAATATTTTCTTTGCAAGACATTCAACATGCATCCAAATAAGAAGAAAATACAAGTAAGATTGAGAAAAAGACAGTCTGTTCACCATAAATTATATTCACTGAGTAGAAAAATTTGTAGATGTTTACACTTCATAAGCCCAGACTATATCCTGATAGCTTGATGCACCCAAAAAATTTGATCCCCTTTACATTCACATATTCATATATTTATCCACCAACAGGATTCTAATGCCTATCTCAGATATAAATTCTAGATTTAAGTTCAACATTACATTAAGACTTTTAGATATCAACTTGACTATTTAGTTATGATTACAATTCATGAACACTTCTTTAAATTGAGTGAAGTAGAGTTTAAGTGCTAGTTTATAGGGATAACTCCCCTTTCTTGGTTTCATTACTTCAACCTAATCAAAACATTGTTTTTATAAAAAAGAAACCTTTATTAGAACTAGTAGTAATATCTTTAACTAAACCAAAAATATTATATCACTATGACTAGAGTCACTACTGATAACTAAAGTGAAGGAGTTACATAAAAAAAAATCTTCAAAAGATAGAACTCATTAATGACCTTACATGGGTACACATGCATTCCAATAACTGGAGAAGAACCTTTAACACTAGTATACCAAGCTTGCACATGCTTCAAATTCTCTTACTTGTTGACTGCAATAGACATTAGATGATCTCCTTTAGGAACATGCAAGTCTTTTGGTGTTTTTTCTGCAACTTTTGATATTTCCTTTGTAGTTTTGAATGTTGCATCTCAAGATCTTGATTTTGTTGCTACATCTTTTGGATCTGTTGTCTCATATTGTCATTCTATTGTTTGAGAGCTCACACCTATTGATTACTGTCATTCATGTCCCTGCCACCTTTAATTTTAATCTTGATCTTTTCCTTTACTCTGCTCCCATTTTTGAGTTCATGCTCTTCCTGAGCAATAGGCCTATTGAGATTGATGGAGAGATTGGATTTCCTTAGTCTCATCTCATACCTGGGATTTTTCTTGTTAATATTATGGTAGCTGTGGGAGGTATTTACCTCCATGTGTGGACCTGATGAGAAGAGAAGACTCTGGAAAACAAGAGTAAACCTATTAACCCTAGAAGACTTGTCGGCTCAAGAATATAATTTATATTAGGTTATTAGCCTCCAAGAGAAGAAGTCGGCTAGAAATAATAATAATATACTGAACAAACACATATCCAGAAGGAGAAGTCGGCCCCAACAAATCTGGCAGAACCAGTATAAATACAGGGCGCCAGTTCTAATTTTGACACACCTCAGAATTGTAGTTCCGAGTTTGGTGTGCACTGCAGTTCCCAGTTGGTGTGCACATGTGGAGGAGGGTTGGAGGTGCGGTTGCAACAACAACTAGCTTTTAGTATTGGCTTGGACTATCTCCCGGCTAGGGTTTGGACTATTTGATCAGCTATTGTTGGTGGGCTATCCTTGGAGGAAGATACGCTACACCTTGTTTGGCTATCTAGCCTAAGGTTTTCTTTCAGAGTAATTCTCAGTCAAGGTTAAGGTGCTCGGAGGGTGGCTTAGGCCTATGGTTGGGTGATGAGGGTATCATCAATGGTAAAATGAGCACAAAATCTTCTATATTCTAACAGGTTATGGGCCCACACCTCCTTCATTCAGTCTAAACACTGGAAGGAAACATAGTCGCTAAGATATTGAGCTCGTTGAGGAACTACTGCTAGGGTTACTAGCAGAAGGAGCTCCCAAGACACTGCCGCTAGGGTTACTAGCAGGAGAAGTTGCAGAAACCCTAAACCTCTTGTTGAAGAACATTAAGTGAAGATATTGAACTAATCTCTGTACAGATCAATGTACCCTCACCTAGCGCATCTCCTAATACCCTCAGCAAGCCAAGACGTGAAGTTTGAATTTCTGGTCAAATCTAGGGTTTGATCAGGTCAAGCAGCCATGACTAACTCTATGAAGTCTGAGAACAAGTTAGATGGAGCCTCTAACTTCAGAGCATGGAAGACAAGGATTGACCTCATCCTTGCCCAGAATAAAGTACTGGATATCGTGAAAGGAAAGATCATGAAGCCAGAGTTTGAAGAAGGAGAAGAGAAGGAACCGCATAACATTGCAGCTATGGAGAAGTTCAAAGATGTTGACATCAATTCCATGAGTATCATAGTGGATTCCATAAAAGACCACTTGATACCCTACATCTCCCATCTTGACTC
>SNQJ01S0106853.1:10629-40128 GCA_010110895.2 Picea sitchensis | reverse complement strand
TTTTTTTTTAAATATAAATAAATTAGGTTATACATTCTGAGTAGGTCTAATGGTTAAGAATATGTATTTTCTCTTAAGAGGTTACAGGGTCAAATCTAGAGGGGAGTAGGATAAGTATATCTTCCTAGACTTTACCAGTCAAATCGCTGGAAGAAAGGGGTCCCTTGTCCCACAAACAAAGGGATCTCATACACCAATTTAATGTGCTAACTTAACTGTAAAAATAAATTATTATTATTATTATTATATATAACTTCTAAATATTTGATGATTTAAATTTACATATAAATAAAATGAATCAAATATATAATATAAATTCAAATTATAAAATATTGTTTATTTTAAACAATGCTAAAAAAAAATAAAATTTTAATTTAAAAAATTAATAATAATTAATATAATAAAAAACCATTATCTTTAACTTCACAATTTTTTTAATTCCAAAATATTAAAAAACTTTATATAATTACTAATAAATTAAAAAATATATATATATATATTTTTTATTAAATTGAAAAAAATACAAGAAAACCCTCTCCACTGCTCATAAAAATACAAATAAACACTGTAGAAGAAAACCCTCTACAGTGCTCATAAAAATACAAGTAAACAATGTAGATTACGAATGAAAAAGCAAATTCAAATTCTCCTTTAATTTTTCCATTTTCCCACTGAAAATTTCGCTAGTTTATAGGTTGATACAGTGACACTGTCAAGCATCCACCGCATATGTTCAGCATTGCTCTTAAATTCCCCCGTCTCAAGCTCCTTCGGATGCGTCTTGACCTAATTCTCGAAGTCTGCCGGTCCAATGAGAGAACCCATGTTGTCTGCAATTATCCCGCTTGCCTTCCGGATCATGCCCTTCTTCTTCAGCACCAGATAATCTGGCATATCTCGGTTCTTCCAGTGGTCCAGCAAAACGAAATAAAAAAAGGGAGAGTCCTCCTCCTCTAGAAATCGCTTGACAGCGTCCAATCGCTCGTCGAATTTTTCTTCTACCACTCTCACCTTGGACGATAACCCTGCAGCCAATAAACAAAATGATTAATACTAATAGTTATCAGTATTTTCGATTGAGTTTAATTGATATGTAAACTAAGAGCCATGAATTGAATTTAATGCAGGTTTTTTTGCAGCCTGCATGGCCAATGAATTGTGTGGCGATTTGGCATAGAGGGGGCTCATCTCCACTGCGAGGAGAATACTCACAGGCCTCTGCAGCTGCGATGCGATCCTTACAGCAGAGTAACCACAATCACAGTACGTCGCAAGGGCGGTTGAGCAAGGGTTTTCAGCGATATAATTGGTAAAGTTAATGAAGGTATACACATTCTATCTTTTCTTTTGGATTTGAACTTGTGAACTTTTAGGAGGAAACAATTGTTTCTAACCATTAGACCCACTTAGGCTGTACATGCAACCAACACCAACTAGTAATGTGACTATCATATCAAATAGATTAAAAATCAACTTTTAATAGCATCACTAAACTGTGAATCTAGAATTTTGTACCCTCACCTATCACCTATGACAATAATAAATGGTAGAAGAATCTAGAATTCTGTATTCTCCCTTATGACAATAGGAAACGGCTAGGGATTGAGGTTGGATGTTGTAATTATGAAAGCAAAAAAGAACATAAGCATGTATCTTTTTTTTCTTCATCATATTTTTAGTGTTCTAAGGAGAATGATGGTGCTATTTGCATTCCTTATATAGTAGTAGTTAACGACATTCTTTAACGTTCAATGTTACCAATGTTAATGGTAGACCTTAATTTTGTATAATCAATTCCCAAGTCATCTTAACTTAAGGGGGATTTGTTTCTTGTTACTCTGTTGTATGGATAGAATTGGTACATGCTTTGGTTGTGTTTAGTCCCATGAAGGGCCAATGTATTTATTGAATGCACAACAACATATATTCTAAAATTTGGTGGGCTATTTCCTAATGCATATGCTATTTGCACGACAACTCCCAAAGTGCCTTTCACTAATCTAGACCCATAATCAAATTCCTAATAATCAAGCAAATATTATATTAAAATATTACATACACTCTAACAAATTTGTAAGTACTAAAAATTAATCAACCCCAATCTTGAGAACTCCATGACCAACCCAACAACAAGGCATGAAACTCCATAGCAAATAGAAATTAAAACAAATGAAACAAAATTTTGCAATAATTTTTAATCTTTCATAGAAATTAATAATATAAACATATTCAAATAAAAAAAATAAAAAATTAGCGTAATATTCATTATTTAAACAAAAATATATATATTATATAAAAATAATAATTTAATAAAAATAAAATAAATATATTGAAATATAAAAATAATATTTTAATAAATATTTTATGCAATTTTCAACTCCATACTATTGAAATGGGGATGTGCATAAGGGTGAAGGTGAAGATTAAGGATGAAGGTGGAGATGAGAGAAAATATTGAGAAAAATTTGTTCATATTATAATAAATTTTTCCCACCCTAGTATTTTCATCTCACTCTTATATAGTGAGGATGAGGTTAAATATAAAGATAAGAATGGAGATGGAGGAAAATACAAGGATGAGGTTAAAGATAAGAATGGAGATGAAGAAATATATTGAGAAAATTTAGTTCATAATTTTTGAATTTGATGGATACAAAATTGGATATCAATAGATTTCTTCTAAAAATTAAGGAGAAAAATTCTATCACCTTATTTAAAGCCAACACCGAAGTCAAACAAAAATACAATTTTACTTATAAAAACTAAATCTTTTCATAAAGCTTTATCTTAGTCTTTAGAACTTCAAGAGTATAAGCAATACCACACCCTTCCAAAAAATCCAAATATATTTGAAAGCAGTAAAAGAAAAAACCTTGTCATTTTGATCTAGGTGAATCAATGTTAATGTGGATCAATGTTAATTATGATCCCTAAAATTGAAAATTTATAATCCAAAATTCGAGTTTATGTGAATCAATGAGTACCTTAGCAATTGTACCTTGTTTCCTAAAAACTCATCTTCAATGTAAAATGTATTATATTAAGTTATAGTATAAAATTCGAGTTTATGTGAATCAATGAGTACGAGTTTATGTGAATCAATGAGTACCTTAGAAATTGTACCTTGTTTCTCATCTTTAATGTAAAATGTATTATATTGATGTGGATTAGGCCTACACAATGAAATTTTGGTGAAGTGGAGAATAATCATTTTGGTGAAGAGGAGAAGAATGAAGATGAAGGAAAGAAATTATTCATCTTACACATTGATCAAAGTACAAATGCATTTTCATATACTATGTATGTTAGTGTCGTTTGACATACCTAATCTACTATTATGTTTTTAATTACACGTTGATCAAAGTACAAATGCATTTTCATATACTATGTATGTTAGTGTCGTTTGACATACCTAATCTACTATTATGTTTTTAAGATACAGTTAAAAAAAATAAAACCTAGCATTTATTATTATTTATGACTAACATTAAACAACCAAATCACTAATTCCTATGTTGAAAGTACAAAATGAGGATTAATATCCTAACTTCATCGTGATGTTTATTTTGTTTTCAATTACACCCAACGTATCTCTAAATTTTAAAAAAATTATATGCTCGGAGCATTTGTGAGAATATTTGTTGCCTTGTCTTTTGTGCTGCAAAAAACCAATTCAATTTCCTTGGTTGCACACGTTTCTGATATATTGGTGATGTACCTCTATGTGATTTGTTCATGCATGAAAGATTGGATTATTTTTCATCTTCATCGCATTCTAATTGTGACACCACAATTGTGTTTGTTATACTTTCTAAGCCATCATATCATTAAGAACTATGCGATGCCAAACTGCTTTGCAAGTTGTATCAATGGTTACAAAAGATTGTTTCGTACTTGACCAAGAAACCACTTTGGACCGAAGTTCAAATGTGTAACCAAACTTTGATTTTTTGTAATTGATTGAAACAACCCAATTTGGACCGAAGTTCAAATGCATATCCAAATTTTGATTTTGTAATTGATTGAAACAATCCAATTTGCATTTTTATATAAGATTCAACTTTATAAGTTGTAAACATAAAAAAATATAATCCATGTGGTATAAATAGACATTAAAAAACTAAACGAGCAATCATAAGTTAATTAAAATCTACAAATGTTCATCTCTCTTATATATATAGGTCTATCAGACCTTAAGAGGGTAAATGATTACTTGCGATTCTTTAGAATTTTGTTTCTATGCTCGAAAAAAATTAAGAGAAACTTTCCAAGATCACCATAGTTTTGTTGAGTTAAGAGGTTAGGAAGGTTGGTATTGTGACAAATATTTTGAAAATGAGATCTAATATGGGAATAGGCTTGACAATCTAAAAGAAAGTGTTTTTTATCTTCAACCTTCTTAGTGTCACAACGGTGACACACTCTTTCATCCCATGGCGTTTTAGTAATTGACCAATGCCCAGTTTGACTATGGAGCTCGTGAGAATTTGTTTTTATCTTAGCAATGCTTATTTTTTTCTTTACACTCGTTGAAACAGATAGATAATTTTGATCTTCTAGATTAGGGTTGATTACATCCTTATAATACCTTAACTTTCTTTTTTCCTCTAACTCTTTTTCACACCACATTTTCTCCTTAAATTTTGATTTGATGATAAATTTAATAGTATCTTTATTCTGCAAAGTGGTGTCTTCCATGATTCCCCAATAGTTTATCCAAGACTGGACATCTTTATGCCATCTTCACTTGAGTTGATGGTGGTTACGACTCGATTTTGAAGCAATTTTAGGAAGCTTATTGTCTTCCATGTTGTTTAACTTGTTCTTATACATTAGGCATCTAGTCATAGTCGTGCTCTCAATCGGGGAGAGGCTTGTTTCTAAGAGGAGGATGGGATATGGCATATTTCCTTTAATTTTGAAATTATAGGTTATAAAATTCTTTTGTATTTGCTCTATTTTTCTCCAGTATTCACGAGAGATACTACAACCCCAAACTTCACATCCATAAAGAATAACAGGTGTAACGAGAGTCTCAAAGAGGAGTTTCTTCTTATCCCAAATCCAAAGATCGATTGAATTACAATTGTTTTCAAGTCCATAATAAGCTTTCCATCCCCCGATAATCCTTTTCTCAATGCTATAATTCTAGTTGAGCTTGTGGTGAATATCAATTCTAAGGTATTTGTATGAAGTCACTTCCTCCAAGTTGTTGTTGTCATATACGAAGGTATCATAACTGATTCTATTGGATTTAATAATCATGACCTTAGTCTTATCAGTATTAACAATCATACCCATATTGGAGCAAAAATCCTTGAGGATTCTTAATTGGTTTTCAAGATCATGGGGACTCCTTTCCATAAGAACGATATCATTAGCATAAAGAAGAATATTGATGACTATACCAGTGAAAGTAGGGTCGACACAACCTTCTTTTTCCACGCAATCTTCTAACTTGTCGATGTATATGCCAAAAAGGGTAGGGGACAAGGGACAACCTTGTTTGACTCCAATATTGCAGTTAATCTCTTTCGACCAACCCTCAGTGTTTATAAACTTAGAAATAAAATTCTCATACATCCTTATTATGCATCCCCCAATAACTCTTTTCTCAATGCTATAATTCTAGTTGGAGCTTGTGGTATCATCAATTCTAAGCAAGTCAATGTTGTTGTTGTCATATACTAAGGTATCATAAGCCGATCTACTGGATTTAATAATCATGACCTTAGTCTTATCAAGATTAACAATCATATCCATATTGGAGCAAAAAATCCTGAGGATTCTACTGGTTTTCAAGATCATGGGGTGACTCTTTCCATAAGAACGATATCATTAGCATAAAGAAGAATATTGGTGACTATACCAGTGAAAGTAGGGTCGACACAACCTTCTTCTTTTCATCGCATCTTCTAAATTCTTGTCAATGTATATGCCAAAGGGTAGGGGACAAGGGGACAACCTTGTTTGACTCCAATATTGCGATTAATCTCTTTCGACCAGCCCTCAAGAGCTTATAAACTTAGGAAATAAAATTCTCATACATCCTATTGTAGTAACCCTCAACTCGAGACACTTTTATCTCTTCCAACTCTATTCCAAATGTTTTCCTAGGAACCATGTCAAAAAGCTTTTCTAAAGTCCACAAACAACAAAACGACATTTTAGTATTGCATCCTTCGCAATGATCCCAAGGTAACAATATGGTCCATGCTTGAATGATATCTCCTAAACTCCGCCTCATCTTTTAACTCTTTTACCGTGATTTTCTAGCCAAGGATAATCTTCTTTTCCAAAATAATTCCATAAAGCTTAGATAAAATGTAATAATCATAATGGTCCTATAATTAAAGGGATTTTTTCTATCCCCATTTTAAAAATAGGAACAATGAGGCTGTGTCCAGGGTTTATGAAGCCCCTGTTTTGACTGCTAAATTGAAGAGATTGTATATGTGAGGGATAATGATAAGCCCCCTGATTTTAAAAATTTCATCTTGGTAGCCTTCAATGTCCTTAGCTTTCCCATTTGCAAGCCACTTTAACCTCAAATCTATGTCATCTAAAGAAAAACGACATCCTTTCAGAGGGACAATATGAATGGTGTCCATGGATTTAGGGAACTCATAAAGACTTTAAGGTAGGAATTCCACCTTTAAGGAATCATAAGTATTATTTTCTTTTAAGAATCGTATTTTAGAATCTCGGCTTTATAACTTTAGGATCTAACTTGTATGGTTGTGAAAGTTTTTCTTTCCTTTATTGATATAGTATATTTTTTTCCTTAATTAGGATTTGTACATATTGATCTTATCGAATTTTAAGGACTCATTAGAAGTAGTATCCCTAATGGATTTCCTAGCAATTTTACATTATTTATCATCATACCAAGGGTTGGTCGCTCTATTATTATTCTTTTTACAGACACCTCGAAAATCACAACTTTGTTAATGTATGGAAAGGGTAGTTGTAAAATTGTGATAGAGTTCTTCAATGTTGTCCTTTATAAGTTAGTAGATGTAATTTACTATTTAAATCCTCGTGAAGAAAGGTCAACTTCATTTTTTCAAAGCACAATTGTGTTAGAGACCTAACCTCCCTAACCTATCAATCAGTAGAATAATATAATTCCATGTAATAAAGGCCAATATTAATAAGGCCTACAATACGTATATCAAGTCAAAATGGGCATTCTACTAGAAGCTTCCCGCTTCTAGAAAGATTCCTCTAGATTGTTCATTTGGATAGATAGATTTATTATAAATATAAGTAGAGGGTATGAGAAACTTTTTCTTGGATATTATTGTGTAATAGAGCATATCTCTTTATGAGGTTTCCCCTTGAAGAGGAAAGTGAACATTTACCAATAATCAAAGTGCTCTTTCTCGTTTTATTCTGGTATCATTTTGCTCTGACATATCATTGTTATGCCATTTCTAGATAAAATATTTATGTTCTCCATACAATTTTATATCTGGAATACAAGGGTATCAGAAAGCACCTTCCTACAGGAATTGTGGGTTAAATTTTTTCCAGTGTAGATAATGCATTCCAATGTCTTTAAGCCACCGAGATATGTCGTTACATGCATAAACCATACGGAGTCATACACGAAGAAATATACATGCATATAATACCGATATTGCATCAAATCCATATCCCCGAAGTCCTCCATAGATAAACCGACGACCGGACTCTTATATAATGAATAAATAACACCGGGAATATACTTCTAGTACTGTATTCTATAGTATGGCTGGGTGGTCTATTCTCCTTAGCTGTCTCCTAAGATATTGGGGTCGGTTGAACCCTCAGACATATATCCAGAGCTATAGTACAGGAAAACCCTTGTCCTCAGAAACCCCTCGGCATCCTAACCTTGGGATGAAAAATTCAAAATAAACAAGATCTATTATCGCGTAACTATGCCTTTTGCATTCTTTGCTATGTAAATTACTACACATTTCTTCCATTAAGCATTTGGGCATTTTGTCACCGTAGTATTATTCGTATTTATATAACGCCAAGACAAGTAAAAAGAGTATAGTGGTCCCGACAACACACTTATTTGGGACCTATCCTAATGGATTCCTCTTCACTCGATTCCAAAGTGATATCTACATCATTTTAATACAATTTTTTTTTTGTGGACCCGACCCATCTCCAACACCTTTATTTGGCTCCTATCCCTTTCGATCCCCCTTTTCACCCTCATCACAAAGGGTACCTATAATTTGACACCCTTTTTCTCTGTGGTCCCACCCATCCCTCCAAACCCATTTTGTTTCTCCTATACCATTTGCCTACTCATTTCTCCAAATGACTACCACATGAGCCTAAGAACTCAATGAATTTATTGTTGACAACCATCAGCACAAGGAAGGCATCAATAATCTCAGTGCCAACATTAGCTCAATCAATTCAACTATCGAGATCCTCAAGGAACAATGTTACCAATATCAAAGGACTCAAGGAACAATGGTCCCACATCAAATTCCTTAAAGAAAACTTCCTGGGCCATTCCCAAAACCCTTCATCTTCTAAACAACCATCCTATCAGGGGATGACATGACTCTTCCCTTTTACCAAGGCCCTCATATTTCATCAGCACTTTTCCCCGAGACCTCCGCCCTAAAAATTGGAGGTGAACAAATTTGATGGATCGGGGATCCCATGATGGGTCACCCAAATGAACATTATTTCTCTTTTCCATGGAATTACTGACATTTATCCAAGCTTCTGCTATGGTGTCCTAAGATCCTGATCCGTGAAGATGGTAATGGAAATGGAGGAAAAAGGCATGCCAAGGGTATCTTGTTTGGACACAGTTTTTTATCGAACTTTTATGACCTCTTTGAACTGGCTAATTCACTATTTAGGTCGTTTGACTAAGTTAAAGCAGTCTGAGACAATGAAAGACTTTATTGTCACAGCACATTTGAGCACTCTGGCTTTCAATGGAGGCAAGTCGATGCTTTCTTTAGGGGAATTATTTATCAGCACCAAATATAACACCAGGCTCTATGTTCTCATGGCATGCCCCTAGACTTGGTTGAAGCTACTCAATCCAGCCATGGAATCCTAAATGATTGTGGTCCTTCCTGTGCCCACACACCTCCTTTCCTCCTCAGCCCTAAACCCATCAATTTTTTCCCTCCTGCTGCTCTCCTCAAGATCGAGAAATTAACCAGGATGAAATGGTTGAACATCAACTCAAGGGTCTTTTATAATTGTGATGACAAATATTTTCTCGGCACAAGTGTAAGGAACAAAAAGCTTTTTGTATCAGGAATGAGGATATTTATCAAGAAGATGTTGTTTTTCCACCTATGGAGGAACTACCAATGCCATCTCAATTCTCACCCCACCCCTCCACCCACCGTGATTTTGACCCGAGGATTTCACTTAATTCCCTCACTAGATTCTCTACTCCCTAAACACTCAAGATAATTGGTTACATAAAGAATAGTAAGGTCATCATCCTGGACAAGTGGTAGTACCCATAAATTTATTCATCGCCACATTTCTCAACAGTCAATTGTTACATCCGTGCCATTGATAATTTTCAAATCATGATTTCCAATGGTGGTTCCATGAAATGGGGACGCTTGTACAAAATGTGTGACTCCAAATTAGTCATTATCACCGAAATCCCATATGTTTAAGTATAGACATGGGTGGTTGGGACATTGTTCTTAGTTCCGAATGGTTACACACTCAGGCCCCCATTCTCATGGATTTTAAAGACTTAGCCATGCAATTCCAAATGTAGAGGGACAATAATAAAGTTATAAGGCATCACTTAATAAAGCTCCCCTGAGATCATTTCCTCCCATCGCATGGAAAAGCTCCTCAAAAAGGTCATTCAGGAATTATATCTCAAATCCACTCCATTTATGTTGTTGAGACACTTTTTGTGCATCCTAACCTCCACCTATCCTTTCCCACCACCAAGTTGTTTCTTATCAATTTCAAATAACTTCCCCCTCCTCGTGGAGTCCATGATCATTCCACACCTCTCATCCTGGGCAATATTCCTCCCAATGTTCAACAATATCGTCATCCCTTTTCCTTAAGAATGAACGAGAAATTGTTCATGAATTAATAGAAGTCGGTGTTATCCGTCCCAATACTAGCCTCTATTCTTTCCCTCTGGTCATGGTACTCAAGAAAGAAGGTACTTCATGCATGTTTCCTGATTTCTTCACCTCAACAAACTCAAGAATCAAATACAAATTTCCCATCCCTGTCGTTGATGACCTTTGGATGAATTGAGTGGTGCTCAAGACTTCACCAAATTGAATTCCATGTTCTCGCTACCACCGTGATCCATATGAGGAAGAAATCCCCAAGATTGCATTTCACACTCATGAGGTTCATTATGAATTTTGCACTCCCTTTGGATTGTGTAATGCCCTTCCACTTTCCAAAGTCTTATGAATCATGTTCTATGTCCTTCTCTTCATTACTTTTGTCTTATTTCTCTTTGATGATATTCTCATCTATAGGAAAAATTGGCCATCCCATCTCTCCCATGTGAATCAAGTCTCCATCTACTCTCTAAACACCAAATTTTCTCAAACAATCTAAATGTGCCTTTGGTGCCTCTAAAGTTGAATACATGGACCATATTGCCTAGCGATGGTGTCCCAGGGATCCCAAAAAAATTGAACATATGCAGTATTTTCCTTGCCCTAAAACTCTTAAGAACTTTGTGTGGTTTTTTGGTTTAACGATGTTATAGTAGGAAGTTTGTTTGGAATTATGGAAAGGTTACAGCCCTCTCACTTCCTCCTTAAAAAGAATGATTTCACTTGGAATTCAATTGCGGATCATGCCTTCTAAGAATTAATAGATGTTATGTTCTCGACCTATCCTAGCTCCTCCTAGACTTCACAAATACATCCTGTGATTGGAATGTGATTCCTCCCGAAAGGAATTGGAGCCGCCTCATGTAAGATGTGCCTCGCCTTCTAGCAAACAAATTTATGTAATTTGCTTTGGGCCAACTAATATTGAAAGGAAACGTTAGATATTATGCATGATGTGCATCTTCATGCCCTTATTTATTAACAACGATTCCAAATCAAAACCAATCATCAAAGTCTCAAGTTTTTCCCCGAACAACGAGTTTCATCCCCGACGCAGAAAAAATGGGTGACCAAGCTATTTGGATATGATTATGAGATCATTTGCAAGAAGGAAAGGAAAATGTAATGCATGATGCTCTTTCCTGTAAATATGAAGAAGATGGGTCCTTTTCTCCCTCTCCTTCATTGTACCGATTGGCTCCAAGCATTTGGCTATGATTATGATATCATTTGCAAGAAGGGAAAGGAAAATGTAGTGGCCAATGCTCTTTCCGAAATATGAAGAAGACGGGTCCCTTTTCTCCTCTCCTTCAATGTACCGTGATCATTCTAAGTCGTCACGAATGGTTGCAAGACCAAAAAATTTCTAGCCTATTCCACCAATTGCAACACAATTCTTCAGCCTGTGGTACTCGTGGTATACATCGAAGAACTTCAATTACAAAGGCTATTTGTATTTATGCAAGAAATCCAAATTCAATCCATTAAGAGTCAACTTCATGCCTCACCACAATGAGCATTCAAAGCTTACTTCAAAACATATGAACGAGTCAAAATTTGTTTTTCCGGGAGGGTATGAAATAGGACATACACACCTTTGTGGTCGAATGAGAGGTCTCACAATGCAACAAGGGAGAAACAAAAGCTCCTCGTGCATCTAACCATTTTCGACTCACTGCTTATTTCATGTAGATATTTTATGGATTTCATTGTAGGCTTATCTAAATCGTGCAGTTACCACTTCCTATCACCCCAGATGGATGGCCAGATTGAAATTGTAAATAATTGTTTGGAAACATATTTAAGGTGTTTTGCATCCAACATACAACATCAATGGGTTATGTGGTTACTCCTAACTGAATGGTGGTACAACACATCTTACCATACAACTACTACATGACTCCTTTTGAAGGAGTTCAGGAAAACTCCCATCGCCTTCCTATATGCCAAGGTATGAAAGGTTCGTGGAGGTTGACAAAAAATATTACGCCTCTGCAAGGCTATTGATGAATAAACAAGCAAATCAAGCTCATTTTGAATTCCATTTTGTTGAAGGGGACTGGGTATTTCTTCTGACTACAACCTTATAATAAGACTTCACTAAAGCTCAACACTCAGAAAAACTTGTGCCCAAATTTTTATGGTCCTTATACAATGCTCAAACGTGTGGGAACAAAGGGCCTATCACTTAGCTTTACCCAATCATTCTAAACTCCATCCTTGCTTTATGTTTCCTCGCTAAAGAAGGTGATTGAACTAAGTGCCAAACTCAAAACTAGTCTCCCTCGAAATATTGAAGAAGGTTCCATATGTGATTTGAAAACGGGCGAGTACTTACTCTACACAAGTTTTCAACCTAGAATCATTTTTTGACGAATTAATTTGTGATAAGGATTAAAGGGCCTATGAATCCTTGATTAACCATGCTTGTAAACAAGAATACATAACATATATGAACTCAAATGGAATAATCACATGAAAATAAAAGAGAGAGAGACAACCAATGTCGGTAACGGAGTTCACCCCTCCTCGGGGATAAGACATCTTCGAACCCACTTCAATTAGAATATAGATCACTTTAATTCCTTCTTCAAAAGATGCTACGACCTTCTCATAAGTGATTACATAAGAGATTCCTTCTCCTTCAATGAAGATTCAAGAAGACTACTCACACTGATATCTCTCCATACATCAAGAAGGATAATACCTTACATGAATATGTCTTTCAAAGATTAGGAGTAGTAGCACTATGGATTTCTAACTCCACTCATTAACTCTCCATTGCTCTCCTCCCATTCAAAAGGCTCACATAAGTCCTTATATAATTTTTCCTCACTCCTTATTAAGAAAGAGCATTAATTCCTAGATCCATAATAATATGATCTAATTACAAAAGAGGAGAAACAAGATCCATGAATGTAGGATATCAAACTATCCTCAAGTACATAAAGGGAAAAGTCTCAAAACCACCCAAAGACTCTCATCCATCCCATGTCCTTGATTCTGTCAACCTAATAGTGAGAATAATGACAAATTGGTGTGAGGTGGTTTCTCACATAAAAACCAATTTCCAAATTATAATTTAATGAAAAATACGTGAGTCTAATTTCCTCACAAGTATTAATAATTTTACAAAAATAATTAAGTGCATGAGTTTTTCAAAAGCTCATAAAGCATAATTAAATGCATGAGCATCTCATAAAAGCATAAAATAAATGCATGAGACCTTTTCCTCACAAAGCATTAATAAAATGCATGAGAAAATAAAACTCATAACACATAAGTTCACCACCTTCACCACTCTGCAAATTAACTAGGTGAACACAGTAAAGTCCTTCCATGTGTGGAAATCCTTCCGGATCATGCCTCCCCACAAAGAACCTTTTGGTCTCCAAAAGTATCAACTTTATCTGTATGCAAATGTCCTCAAAAGGTGCATTCTTTCAAGACTCCTTCACATGCGCACTTTAAAATCAGAATGCAAATCCAAGACTTGCAACCACTACAAAGAAAATGTTTGGAAAGGCACATCCCTTGTCTCCTTCACCTATCTTCTTCAGAGCTGAAATGTCGAATCCCACCTGCATAATCTTGCAACCTGTAGAAAATGATACATGTACCACAATCTTTGGCATACTTTACTTGCCAAGAGTTTATAACTACACTCTTGTTCAAGTTTACAATGAATCTCCAAAATGGTGTAGGAAAATCACCTCAATCAACTGTTTATATAACAATTACAAAATGAAGCCACTTAAGGCTTAAGGCGCGAAACAACGCCTCTCACTCTCCTCACTCAAGAGTGGCTAAACAACCATTACAATGATTCATAATATTTTTACATGATGATTTCATGCTTACATCAAGACCTTTACATGGCCAATACCTCAAAATTCAAAAGCAATTCTGATGCCAAATATGATGCCCCCAAAAAAATGCACCATGGCCAAACTATGGCCCTTCCATGGCAATTACTATGGCCCTTCCATGGCAATTACTATCAAATTTGAAGGTAATTTTTATGTGCCAAAATGATGCACAAAAAGAGAAACATATATGGTTTTCAAACCCCCCCTTTTACATAAATGTGCATCATGCCCAATATTACTTTGATGGTCATTATAGGTATGAACACTTGGTTTTCACAACATAACACACAAGTATAATATAAAATCCATCTAAAAAGGCACACCAAATTAAAATTTCTAATAATACCATGAGTTTTAATTCCACCAAGTGTTAGATCCATGTGACATAGGACCAAGGTCTTGCACCTTCGGTGGCTCTCAAACCTTGATTCCATGGACAACTCTCGGTGCTCTGCAACATAACCCAAGTTTTGTCTCCCTAGCATAAACTCCCATGGTCGGTGCTCCAACAAAGAATCCCATGCGATCTCGGCTTTTCGGTGTTGGGCGTGTCTGGTGGAGAGGCTTGGAACAACGCCAATTTTGACTCTCGGTCCTATCAAGCCCGATTGTATGTGAGGGTGAGGTAGGTAGAATAACATTGACACAATCATACGTTGAGCATGAACTCATTTTTTGAGGCGAATACAAAGAAATTGTATTAACCAAATGTCATTTTGTTGCCTCCAATTGGTCGTGTCGCCCACAATACATTCCACGGTGGAAGTTTTTCCATTGTCACCATTATGCACAAAATCTTGGAGAGGATTGGTACTGTGGCTCTTCCCCTCTCTATCTCTCCACTATCGAATGGTGAGTGACAAAGAAGTCAATCGATTTTCTTTAGAAAAACAATCCAAAGTGGAATCTTATGAGTCACCCCATATCTCAAACCACCACCAAATGGATTTGTGGGATTGTCATCAGGGGTAGTGACAGTGTATATTTTTCCTCCTTGAAGCCCACAACACAATCTACCAATTTCATTCGATTTTGTGCCCAAGTTGTATCTCTTCTCCAACAGTTGTCAATGGGTTTGGGGTTGCTGCTATCGGAATAACACAAGGAGGCTTGCAACAACAGTGAAACCAAAAAATCTGAAGAGCACAGATGAGGCACCATTCAGTATCCACTCTGCGTTGAATACACACATATCGAGTTTAAACAGGTTCACATTTTCTATAATTTCAAGGAGCAATTGAGACTTGACGCAATTGTCAGTAGCTCTGTATGCTTCACCTCTGTACAACTCCTGGAGCTTAAGAAAATAGTTTCCATGGATTCGAGTATTCGAAGCTTTGTATGAAAAATATGCTCAACCCGTCGAGATTACTCCATTGTGATGAAGGCGTTGCATCCTTTTTTTTGTGGGAATCGAATCCAAATGAGCTCACGAGACATGTGTATTCCTCGGCGGAATCTCACCTCACGAATGCTCATCTTGTCAAGGGTGAATGAATTTCGGTAGTTGAGAGAATAACGCAGATTCTACCACTTGTCAACCAACGATAGTTCCAACACAAATTCCACAACCACCATACCCAGATAGAATCCAAAGTATCCTCTTCACAATCTGCTGAATATAATCCGGGTGCCACGTATCTAGGCATCCTTCTCATACTTTTCACCAAACGGTTTTCCCCATATCTATGTTCACAAATATCGTGAGGAGATAAATCCGCTAGAACCATATCCAGAGGGAGATAATGTCATTGATGTGCATCACAGATCAACAATTGACTACAAAGTGGAAAGAACTTTTATAGATCCTCGACATTTGGATCTCACTGCTATTCTCAACTCTGTATTTTTCAATTGATGGAGCTAGTTTTTGCAATGTCAAAACCTCCTTCAATGATCAATATGTTGGATGCAATCATGGTGCTAAAGAGGGAAAAACCCAATCTCGAACATAATCAAACCTGGTATCGATCTAGTTTTTGTGAAGATAAATCGCAGGTATCTTTGCTGCTACGTAATTTTCTACTCAGGCTTACTGAGTCTCGTCCTTCATGGAATCATTTTTACCATAGATATGTTGGCAAACACGTCATCCTCGATTTTTCTTTGAAATTTATGAAACCTTCAACACTCTATTACTGGTTTACATGACTACCAGAATAATTGGGAAAATGACATTCATCATATTATTTTAGTGCAATTTTCCAATTGCTCAAACATAGTCTTTTGTTGTGGTAATGTCAACATTTGCAACATATTTGTTGAGATACACCAGGTTAGAGTGGATCGTGCAACTTCCATCTTAATCT
This sequence comes from Picea sitchensis, assembly GCA_010110895.2. Classification (NCBI taxonomy): domain Eukaryota; kingdom Viridiplantae; phylum Streptophyta; class Pinopsida; order Pinales; family Pinaceae; genus Picea; species Picea sitchensis. Next base: position 23,859 of record SNQJ01S0106853.1, on the reverse strand, counting down.
GAGAAGCAAGGATTGCAATCGAAATTGCCAGCAATTGTGTGCCCAACTTTTTGCTTCTTTCAGCCAGATCATTGGATGGACTCCACAATCCAACAAGATCCAACAACTTTCCTCTTCATAAATGGCAGTAAATTCGAGTGTCCCTTTCTGCTGCAACCAACAGGGACATTGGATTCCATTACCCAACATGCTTCCCATAACCATCCAATCGATGACTTTTTTGGAAACTGCTATGAGAGATTTAGAACCTAAAATTGACCAACTTTCCCTTGCGCCCTCTTGCACACACTTGAGCCAATGGGTTCCTCCCTCTCGTAACTGGTTCTTGAATTGGTCAATGAATACAGATACAATAGTTTCCAAGAACAATATGAATTGCTCCATATTTCTACCTCTACACTTGATATTAGTTTCCTTTGAATGTTTTTCAAACATAATAAAATAATATGGAGGTGCTATACATTCCTTCTTACCAAAACTTAGTTTCACAAGAATGTTACCCATTTTCTGCTCAACCAATTTAAGGTACCTTCTTTTGGTGACTGTGCTTCTTCAGAGATTGGTGTAGGAACATTGACACCATGTTCCATCACCCTTTTTGCAACCTCTCTCTTGGTGGATTCTTCCCTAGGTTTCTTTCTTGTTTTATGGTGATTTTCGAAATGTAACTTACAACACTTCTTCTCCCAATGGTTGTTGATTTTGCAGTAACCGCAAAAATTCCTTTTCTTTCCATTCAACGATGGATTCGTGACATGAGGACTTGGAAGGTGTGGTTTCTATTTCATCTCACTTCTCGTTGACTCATCTGTATTATTAACCCAAAATTTCTTCATATGATGCTTAGCTACATCATGGTTATAAGATCTAAAACAAAAATCATTCTTCTTATTTGCAATGAAATGACTTTTATACCTTCCTGAATTGTCCTTGATCTGATGAGGACAAGTTGAATTGATTCCCTTCTTGGAATCTGATGGTGAAGAGATGGTTTTTTCTTCAGTAACCTTTGAGCATTCTCCATTCTCTTCCTTGCCATAACCCAAACCTGCAAATCATGGTATTTGTACCACATCTAATGGCTGAGTGACTCCTTGGCCATGAATTCCAAGTCCACCTCCTTTGTATCCCATCTTCGTGAGGAGCTTCATTCTCACGTTAGTTTCATACTGAGAAAACATTGAACATGAAGAAACATCATATACCTCGGTTTGAGTTTGTGCATCCACGATAGAAGGCTATTTGTATTCCATTAATTCACCATGCTACAACTTAGCCAAGAGATCATCCTTGGTTTGCAATTCGAGCTGCAATTCTTCAATAATTCCATTGATGACTTCTCCATGAAGCTGAGACCTCTCTTGAAGCTCTTGCTTCTCTTCTTCTGCCACCTGCAAAAGTCTCCTAAACTCTGCATTTTCAGCTTGAATGTTGTGATTTATCTCTTCTAATTCTTGAAGTCTTTCTTCTTTCTTTGCTCCCTTTCCCATCTTGCAAAGCAGTCAACCTAGATTTGATACCACATGATCTGAAAACGGGCGAGTACTTACTCTACACAAGTTTTCAACCGAGAATCGTTTTTCTGACGAATTAATTGCATGCGAATTAAAGGGATTATGAATCCATGATTAACCATGGTTGTAAACAAGAATACATAACATACATGAACTCAAATAGAATAAACACATGAAAATACAAGAGAGAGAGACAACCAATGTTGGTAACATAATTCACCCCTACTGGGCTACATCTCCGGACCCGCTTCAATTGGAATATGAATCAATTTCATTCCTTCTTCAAAAGATGTTGGGACCTTCTCATAAGTGATTACATAAGAGATGCCTTCTCCTTGAATGAGGATTAAAGAAGATTGCTCACACTCATACCCCTCCATACATGAAGAAGGATAATACCTTACATGAATATGTCTCTCAAAGCTTAGGAGTAGTAGCACTATGGCTTTCTAACTCCACTCATTAACTCTCCATTACTCTCCTCCCCTTTAAAAGGCTCACATAAGGCTTTGTATAGTTTTTCCTCACTCCCTCTTAAGAAATAACATTAACTCCTAGATCCACAATAATAGGATCTAATTACAAAAGAGGAAAAACAAGATCCATGAATGTAGGATCTCAAACCTTCAAGTACATAAAGGGAAAAGTATCAAAACCACCCAAAGACTCTTCATCCATGTCCTTGATTCTCTCAACCTAATAGTGAGAAAAATGACAAATTGGTGTGAGGTGGTTTCTCACATAAAAACCAATTTCCAAATTATAATTTACTGAAAAATACGTGAGTCTAATTTCCTCACAAGTATTAATCATTTTACAAAAATAATTAAGTGCATGAGTTTTTCAAAAGCTCATAAAGAATAATTAAATGCATGAGCATCTCATAAAAGCATAAAATAAATGCACGAGACCTTTTCCTCACAAAGCATTAATAAAATGCATGAGAAAATAAAACTCATAACACATAAGTTTACCACCTTCACCACTCTGCAAATCAACTAGGTGAACACAGTAAAGTCCTTCCATGTGTGGAAATCTGTCCAGATCAATATGGTTGCATCCAAAAGCAGTCTTAACCCAGAGAGAGCGTCATCTCCGTCAGTGCACCATCCAAGAAGTGTTAGTCCAATGGAAAGATACACCTCCAGAAGATTCCACTGGGGAGCCGACCACCATTCTACAACAATTCCCTCATCTGAAGCCTTGAGGACAAGGCTGTTCTTCAAGGGGGAGGGTATGTTAGGGAACTAACCTCCCTAACCCATCACATGGGTAGAATAATATAATTCCATGTAATAAAGTCCAATATTAATAAGGCCTAGCAATAAGGAAGAATAAGTCAAATTTAAGAAGACATAATAGAAGCTTCCGCTTCTAGAAGGATCTTCCTCTAGATTGTTCTTTTGGATAGATAGATTTAGTATAAATAGAAGTAGAGGGTATGATAAATCTTGTCTTGGATATTATTGTAATATAGCTCTTCTCTGTTGGAGGTTTCACTTACAAAAGTAGACAAATATAAAAAATTCTGCTTGAGAAAACCTTCCTTATGGAAAAAGTTACTGACTTTGAAAGGAATTGTTAAAGAGAACTTACCTTCAAAAAAATCTCTATGATATAGGAATAAATTGCTTATGAAAACATTCACTTACAAAAAAATTGTTGAAGAAAATATTCAATTCAGAAAAAATTCCCCAATAAGTGAAAAGTAGCAATAATGTTAACCCAATAAGTGAAAACTAGCGAAAATATTTCCCCCAAAAAGTGAAAATAGCGAAAATGCAGAGTGAGCCCATTGCACAAATGTGTTAATAACATTTCATCTAAAAGTATTTATATCTTTCCACGCCAAATTGTTGCGTCCCCCTATTTTTTTTTGGCCGACGCATGTTTCTATTTTCCACTTTTCGGTTGAAAATATGTTTTTGGCCGAAAGTTAGTTTTTTTTTTGGGATGAAAGTTAGTCTTTCCGTTAAAAATAACTTTCGACCAAAAGAAAAACATCTTTTGACCTAAAACATATAACTATGACACTATTCATAAAACTAGTTGTTCACTTCAGCTTACTCCAACTTTGGAAGGAACATACTCCTTAAAATACCCTGATTCTGGTTTCAGAACTAATACCAACATTTTTAGAATTGAATCTACTTTGATTTGATACAATTTGTATTCAATTTAATTGTTGTTTAGTAATTTTAATTAATTTTATTAAAAAATGTATGCATATTATTTTTAGATGACATAATGATTCATTAAAATAAAAAATTAATATCTGCAATAATACATAGTCGAAAATTATGGAAAATTTATATTACAAAACCTTTCACTGTCCTCTTCAAAAGGGTATTTTTAGATTTTACTTTTAAATAAAAATTAAGGCAGATGTACATGGTATCACACTAAATGTCTTTAAAATATGTAACGTTTTTCAGATTGGTTAAATTAAAAAAATTGTAGTAATTATAATATTTATCCGTTAAATTGAAACTATAGTCATACTTTAATAGCGTCTGTTTAGATTGTGGCAACATATTTAACTTTTCATAAAAAAATGTTTAATAATGAGTACATTCACGATGAAAAACATAACTCATTATCAATCCCTTCATTTTTAAGGAACATACTGTCAAAAAATCGCTAAATTGACATATCAAATGTCAATAAAAAAATTTCAAAAAATAATCAATAGAAAGATAACGAAATTCATGACAAGTTTTTTTTTTACTGTAAAGTGAAATTCTAAACAAAAAAAATACTTTTGTTTACCGAAAGTTTATTTTTTTTTGAAAATATAATTTGTTTTCTCAAAAAACAAGGAAAATAGACACCCACATTCATGATTTTACCCAATTTTAGCCAACCAATATAAAACCCTCATTCTTTCCAAATAGAATTACATAATTCAGTGTGCCTTTAAAATTTCTTAGCACATATTTAGTAGCATTCCAATGAGCCATATTTGGGGACTTTGAGAACCTACCCAATACCAAATGCATGGTTTATCTCTAGCCAAGAAAATGGTGTGTTTTTTTGCCAAATCTAATGCTCATTGCCAAGACAACAATGCAACATACTGAAATTGCCATATCAAAGAAATTGCTAAGATTATTTTTTTCTCTTTTATGTTGTAATGACTAGTGGCTCAGCCTTGTCATCATTTATGGGCTTACCCATTCTTGCCCCTTAAGTGTGTTGATCGCCTCCCATCTGTCTTCTCTTCATCTAGATTTGAATGCAATTAGGAATTCCTAAAGAAACCTTCTGATCCATATTATTTTTGAGGAATGATATGAAGGAAGAAATATAAAAGAGATATAATAAATACATAGATATGTGTCAAGGAACACATTAATACAATAAATCTCACATTCTATTAACAACTGTCTGAAATACAAAAGACTGTAAAATGCAAAAAAAACACAAGCTAGCTAGAATGGAGGTAGCTTATCTTTGAGAGGATATGTGTCGGTTATCCTCATTTGCAAGAAGTTGATTACAATGAGGCTCCAAAGGTCTTTATTAACATAAATCCTAAATGAGAAAACCCTAAACATAAAAAAACCTAACCGTAGGAGATGAAGCACCAAAAGTCATGTGGGCATTGATGGGGTAAGTTGGTACATCAACTTCCTGGGGTCGTAACTTTTGCATACGATCTCCGTTTTAGGCACACAATAGCTCGTTGGAAAGAATTTTCCGAGGAATACACATTTTTCCATCACTTTGGCTAAATCCTATAGTGTGATAGTGTCGTGCCCAAAAAATGTTGTTTAGGGCCTCAAAACGACCCCAGAAGTTTAGGACTTGAAAAACTGTAGAAAAACTGCCAAAATGGAAACTGGGTTTTGAGCCAATGGAATAGGTGGGTGGCCACTGATATCCAACTGGATCATTCCTCCCCTCTTAGGAAACAATGGTCTCCATTGCGTCAAGTGCCTGCATCAGATGAGGAAACTTCTGTTGAATCTGATCCCTGGTGAGCCACTTGCCCTGACGAAGAAACTTCCCCACTTTGACAAACTGATGGAGTTTGATAGTCTACTGGTGGGTGTCCATTGTGTTAGTGTCCATGATACAATCAAATTTCACCAGTTCGATGCAGGAAGGATTGAGTTCTGTAGGGGCCAATTGTTCGGTCCCATCCAAAGTGTCCAGGAGAGGTGGAAAATATGGTCGGAGCAATTCCACATCAAATACTGGTTGCAAGCCAAGGAAAGGAGGAAAACTTAATTCAAAATCATTCTCACCCATAGCCTTGGTGATGGTGTAAAACACATATCAAAGTGGGAACAACTTCTGGTGGGGTCCTATGAGGCGCTCTTTCTACAAATGCAATCAGACCTTATCTCCCACCTGGAATTTGTGTGGTAGTCGATGTCGATCATAGCACTGCTTGTACTTGGCATTGGGTTTCTACACAATATCATGAACCTGTTGTTGGATGTGTTGGATGTGATCAACAAATTTGGCTGCCCGATCAACCTTGTTGTGGACATGGGAGGACTCTTCATGTGCGACTGTAATGGACAAAGTTACATCAATGGGAGCCAATGGTTGGAACCCCAAACACACCTAAAAAGGGTTGTGGCCAACAAAGTTGTGGAGGGATTTGTTGTAGCTATGTTGAAAATAAGGAAGGATTTCATCCCACGTGCGTGGATGTTTGGAATTATACATTCTCAGGATATGAACAATCATCCTATTAACTACCTATGTTTTTCTATTAGTCTGTGGGTGGAAGGAAGTCGATTTGGTCAACTTGGTGTCCATTATCAACCATAGACTGGACAAAAAAGTGCTCAGGAACATATTATCTCGATCGGATATAATATTTTGTGGGAGCCCAAAATGAACCCAAACATGTGTGAAAAAGAGCTTAGAGGTGGCCTCGATTGTGATGCTCTTTTTGTAGGGTGCCAAAATTTCCATCTTAGAGAATCGATCAACAACCACGAAGAAACAATCATTCCCATGCTTGGTTGAAGGTAGAATGGACATGTATTCCATGGAGATGGACTCCCAAGGCCTATCCAGAGTAGGAAGAGGGGTGTATAAATCCTATTTCTTGATGGTGGGCTTGGAAATGATGCAGGTAGTGCATGATTTGATGTACTTGTGAACATCTTGTCGAAGCTTCATCAAATAAAAATGATTTTGCAGTACTGCCACTGCCTTTTCTACACCAAAATATCCCGCTTCCCAACTGTAATGAGCTTCCCAAATAATCTTGGCACGCTTGCTTGAAGGAACACAAAGATGGCTCAAATGACATAACAATCCATCCCGAAGATGAAAGTTGTGAATTATATTTCCTGCACTCAATGTCTAATAGGAAGTAGCAAAGTCATAGTCATTATCGTATAATTATGGCCGTCCGGATGTCTCATGTCCATAGGAGTTAAGAACTATGGTTAGTGCTACCACCGGGGGACGACGGAGGTAACTTGCGACATGGTTGGTTCTACCCTTGTACTTGATATTCAAGTGGAATTGTTGTAGGTACGTGGACCAATTATGATGGTGGTCATTCCCTAACTTTCCTTGTGTCTGCATGAATTGCAAAGGCCTGTGATCATTGTGGATGATCGTTTCCTTCCCCATAATGTAATGCTTCCACTATCAACATGCTTGCACAATGGAGTGCAACTCTTTGTCATAGGTGGGGTATCTATGAACAACATTAGATAGATTTTTATTTTGATAGGCTACCGGATGCCCCTGCTGAGTGAGGACTACATCGATAGCATAATATGAATCATCTGTCTCAATCTCAAATGGTTGTTGCAGGTCTAGAAGAATGAGGACTAGTGTTGAGCAGAGGCAAAATTTCAAATCCTTGAATGATTTCTGTTGGGGCGCAGACCACACGAACTTGGCCTTTGTTACACCCTTGATCACTTAGCTTAGGGGCCAAGCGATACGAGAGAACCCAACACAAACCACTGATAAAAGTTGGAGAGGCCCAAGAAGCTACGAAGCTCGGTCATTGTCTTCAAGGCCGTCCAATTGCGGATGACTTGGATCTTGGTTGGATCCACATGTACAACATGATCATCCACGATGTATCCCAAATATTGGATTCCCTGCATGCTGAAGGAACACTTCTCTGAATTTTCATACAACTTGTGTTGTCATAGGGTTCCCAATACCTGCTAAATATGCTCCAAATGTTCCTCCCAAGTTTTGATAAAGATTAGGATGTCACCGAAATATACAACTACAAAGGATTTTGTGAATGGTCATAATATATCATCCATCATCCACATGAATGTGGATGGGGAATTAGTCAAGACAAAAGGCATGAACAACCACTCAAAGAGGCCTTCTTTAGACTTGAAGGTTGTCTTCCACACATCAATTTTCTCAATCGACACCTGGTGGTAGCCCAACTTCAGATCAATCTTGCTGAAAAACTTGGCTCCCTTGAGCTGATCGAGAATATCATCAATCCAGGGAATTGGGTACCGATTCTTGAATGTGATCTTGTTCAGGGCTCTATAATCAATACAAGTCTCCATGTCCCATCCTTCTTTTGTACCAGAATAATTGGGATCCCGCAAGGTGAGGGGTTTGGTGTAGTGTGGCCCTTCAGAATTATCTCTTGGATATTGCATTTGAATTATTCATTCTTCATAATAGAACACATGTATATAGGGCCATTAGGAAGAGGAGCACTGGGTGTCATATCATTGGAGTGCTTTACCTGACAGTGCACAAGCACCCTAGTAGGTGAGGCAAATATATCTTTGTAATCCTCTACTATTTCGTCCACCTGTTGTTGTTGGGAAGAGAGACCATGTGCAGAGGTTTTGGTAGTTGCAGTGACCTTCTGTTCACCTCCTGATCAAACCATATAGAGGAAAAATATCTCAGTTTGAGAGACCACCTTTCTGCACTGCTTCATGGATATCAAAGAGACCACAATGTTTGGGACTACCTCCGGTACCCTGTAGAGTGGATATCCCAAAGTAATAATGACACTATAGGGCATAGATTCATAAACAACATGATGCTTCCACATATATGGTTGTCCTAGAAAAACATCATAAAATTCAAGGGGGGAAACATCACATAATACCTCGTCTTTGAAGGGTTTGATGTCATAGTGTAGACAACATTGTGTTGACGGGCGAAATTGACCGTCCGTCAACTAGGAGAGTGGAACCGGTCCGGGGTTGTCTAAATAACCCAAGCCGTTTGGAATGGACCACCCTGACGAGTTTAACAACTCCATTGGCCGCTCTAAGGTCTTCTATAAAAACCAAAGAGAGAATTGATATGAGCTAAGTGATCTAACTAAACAAAATAAATCAAACTAACTATAACTAAATACAAGAAACTAACTAAAATAAAGGAAACTAGAAACTAATAAAACAAAGAAAGGAACTAATATACTAAATATAAACTATTCTAACTATTCTATCTACAAACTACTAATAATAACTCAAATCAACTACCTAATTATCAGTTATAATATTTCTCATTCACAAATATACACTATGAACACCCTACATATTTGATTAAAACCTGCAAAACTCATGTATATTCTGCCCTAAGACAACCAATATGTCTTTTTGATTTTTATATTTATGAAAAGGAAATAAACATTACTGAAATTAAACACTCTAATATGTTTACTGAAATTAAACAATCTAATATAAATCTAACTAAGATTATATCTAAATTAAACTACTTAATTGAAACAGTAAACAACTAACTAATTGACCTGGAAACGCTCCAAGTCTACCCTGTGTATGATGACTTCTTAAGCTGGTTGGAGGAAGAAATTCACAACATTTATCCCTTAAGCTTCTCGAAAACGATAAGCTATCTTTGTTTCTTGAAGTATATGTTCTGGGACAAACAAGACATAAAAAGAAAATCATAACAATTTTAAGATTATGAAACTCTACTGAAACCTGTTATGCATAAACTTATATATAACAATTCGAATTTATGAAGAAGACAAAGCTATCATTCACAAAATGAATTAATAATTGTTATGTCTTTTATCACGATTTGGAAGAGACAAGATGGATACTTGATAACAAATTATATCATTTTGAATTTGATTTAGATAACAAAAGTATCACCAAACCATAAAACAAAATGATATACAAAACATGGAACAAAGTATTGATATATTGAAAAGCAAAATCTATGACAAAACACACCAGATGCAGCTAGGTTTAATCGAATTATAGTCCTGGTTCTCCCATAAGCGAGGATGATGATTATTACAAAATCATAAGTATATATAGGTTTTCTTCACAAGGTAAAAACTTCCTTGTGGATAATTAATAATTGTTATGTCTTTTATCGATTTGGAAGAGACAAGATATGGATAACAGTAACAAATTATATCATTTGAATTTGATTTAGATAGCAAAAGTAATACTAAACCATAAACAAAATGATATACAAAACATGGAACAAAGTATTGATATATTGAAAAGCAAAAGCTATGACAAAACACCAATTCTGCTTCAGTTTGTATCAGAATTACATATCCTTGTTCTCCCACAACTGAGGATGATGATTATTACAAAAATCATAAGTATATATAGGTTTCTTCACAAGGTAAAACTTCCCTGTGGATAATATCAAATAGTTTTACATATCCTGGGAGATATCCCTAAATCACCTAAACTAAGGAAATAAAATGCAAGTAAAATCTGTAGATAATCCCCTAACTGCTCATGATGTCTATTGCCAATTCGAATTTGCCTGCAATAGAACACAAATATCAAATTAGAAGGATATTTTATTGAAAAAAACAATAAAAAATTGACTCCACAGACTTAGCTACATAATCATCTGATTCTATAGCTAGTAAAAAATAGCAAACAGGACCATATATCAATCAAATAAAATAAAATCGAATCATCTCTCAATAATCCTTAAAATCGAATTACTAATGATTCAATTAAAGTTATCCCTTAAATTAAACCAAATTGAAAATAATGCAATTGGGGCAGGGTAAGAATGCTCTGTTTTTCCAATTACCATAAAATCGGATCAAATCTTAACAAGACTGTTTCATAAATGCAATCAATGGTAAACCAAATCGTATGAGATACAAAACAATCATTATTGATTTTCATAAGATTCATATCGTTTAATCCATTGCCAATATAGAAAGCCGTCACGATGAAACATGCATAACTATATCCATAGAATCCAGCCATAGACTTCGTTTGCAGAGTTTCAAACAGTTCACAGGTATGGTCGTAACTATCATTGACTAGTTATAGTCATAACAACAGATTGATATCATTCAGTTAAAAATACGATATATAAATTGCTTCCATTGCAATCGGATGAAATCATACTCCATGAATATCGACTCAAAAATCTTCATGTTTGATCACCACACAGTCAACAGACANAGGCGCGATAAAATCGACAGAATCCATGAACTGGGCAATAATCAACACAAATCTTTACTGAGTTAATTATAGAAACAATATCGTAACCCTGGACAGAATCCAATTCAAACAATAATGAGAATCGAATAAGTTGCAGTTGGTTATATATCAACATAAAAGTATCAGATTTGGTCGAAAGACATTGAAAATAGTTAACCCATTTATCAATCATATTCATATAGAACATAACCAATTCAAATCGTAGCATTGACTGTATTCGAAAATAGAAATACCAACAACAGTCTATTTTTAACAACTTCACTTATCAATAGAGCATCAAACTGAAGTTAAATTTGAACAATCATATCTTTTTGACGATCCATCAAATCAAAACCAAATCCAATCGACTCTTAAACTATAACGAAAATTGATTCATCAAAACAAAAATTATATACAGCAAAGCATGCTTATGTAACAGAGAAGGTGAAATATGTACACAGAGTTTATGAAAGTGTAATATAAATGAGTGAAAGTTATACCAGCGCAACTGCTGAGACTATGTCAATTTTGAATTGACAATTGCTGTAGCAGACTCGACATTTTTGAACAGAATTGAACCAGTAGTTCGTTGCTACTTGTCGTTGGGTTGCACCTTCGCATTCTGACCAGTGAGCTTTGCCACTTGGTTTTCCAAATCATGGATTCTGGATTGCAACGTCGGTATATCTAAGTAGTATCTTTCCAACCATAACCCACACTGATCGCAAGGTGGAACAACAGGTTGAGCAGTCAAGGGTTTTGATGATTCACCGAGGGTTCCATGGGGTGGTTCAATGCCAGGAAAGTCAGGATTATCCCGCAGACAAGGAGGTAAATTCTTGACGAAGTCATAAGGAGGTTTTCCACACAAGCCCTCTGAGTAAGGATACTCTTCGGCGAGAAAATGTTCAATCTCTGAATCAGAGTCTTCGCTGACCATGATAGGCTCTGATTTGGCAGGGGGTTTGGGTTTATTCCTTGCCATGCGAGAGATTAACCTTGCATTTTTCTTGCCTCTAGAATTAGCATTAGTTTTAGTTTTAGGCTGTTTGGTCGCGGGTTTATCAATTTCAACCTGTTTAATCACAGCCATAGGCAAAATTGTAGGTGGGTCGGGTAGAGGTTTGGGTAGCAAAATGCTATAAGGCACAGGGGGAATAGGTTTTCTTTCGGTCACCATGGGCTTATCAACCTGTGGAGGGTTCGATTCTTCAAAGCCATTAAGGCTGAGAAAATTATGCCAAGAATCACGACGTAACCCCAATTCGTAAACCATAATCATTTTAATCAACCCCAAATGGAAGAGGCTGGTGTCAGCCAGATTACGCTTGTACCTTTTAGCCATTTTGAACAAACTTCTAAGAAAATAGTGCGGCATGCTAAGTTCGAAACCCACAAAAACCATCAATAAACGCAGATGAAGCAAGAAAATGAACCCGTACCTGCCCTCGCAAGTAACGAATTTCTTGATTATCATTAGGAGGTCATGCCAGCGCGGCTTTAGCATTTTGCTGGCAAACCTCTGTCGCATGAGTTCACTGTTCGAGATTGGAACAACAATGTCCATGGGACATCATCTACCTTGCAAATCTTCGACCATTTTTGTCCCGTAACAGGCAGGATGGTTGCCGAGCTAAGAAACTATTCAGTGATTTCAAGTTGGACATCTCCAACTTTGGCTCGGCAGCCATCAAATGATAACGCAAATTGCCGAGCCATAGTGGAGTTATGACCATCGAATTTCCTTATGAATGGGAGCCACCCGAGATTTTCCAGGTTGCTATAAGTGCCATCAAACATCAGCAGTTCTTGGCACCCGTTGGGCTTGGCCCTCACGACAGGAGCCATGGCTTCTGTACATGGTAGGGTTTGGTGTAAACAATACAAAACGCAGGAGTAAAACGATGAGGCTTAACAGCTGCAAGCGCAGAAAGTGGAATGAATCAATGCAATGCGTTCGAAGGTGGTGGGATTACCACCACCATGCAGTGCATTAATGGTTGGGTACATCGCTTTCCCATCTGTAATCATAGCGTTTAAAACATATTAATCAGCCAACCCAAAATGTTGTATAACTATATCAACGTGCCATCGTTCAAACATATAACAAAAGCATATGCTATATTCATGCGCCAAGTGTATAGTTCGATCCATCATGAAATCCAAAGTCTTACCAATGCACCATCACATTAATAATTAAATCAAAAGCAAACGTTTAAACCAATGTTTCATCCAATCGTGCTATTGCATAAACTATCAAACCAAAAGTTTACCCGATCGGGGTTTATAATTCAAACCTTTGCCAT
>SNQJ01S0106851.1:57992-72588 GCA_010110895.2 Picea sitchensis | reverse complement strand
AGTCCATTTGTAGATTGAAACACTTGTTGTTTAATTGGCCCATGTAGAAGATGTGGTGAAATGTTGTGATAAGTCCATTTGTAGATGGAAACACCTTTTGTTTAATTAGCCTATGAAAACTAGTATTTGTTGAACTATAACAGATGTACTGAAATGTTGGTTGACTTTATTGTAGTAGATGTAGTGAATGTTGATGTTGGGTGAAATGTTTGTTGACTTTATTGTAGTAGATGTAGTGAATGTTGATGTTAGTTGACTTTATTGTAGCAGATGTAGTGAATGTTGACAATGTTGTGAACTCCATTTGTAGATTGAAACACATTTTTCAATTGGCCTATACTAAATGCTCTTTGTCAATTTTAGTCGACTTTACTGTAGTAGATGTGGTGAAATGTTGTGTGAAGTACATTTGTTTACCCAACACCACTCGCCAATATTTTACAAGATTTTATAATTCAGTGAAAGATTCGCCAATATTTTACAAGATTTTATAATTCAGTGAAATATTCTCCAATATTTTACAAGATTATATAATTGACTAAAATATTCCCCAAAAAATTATATATACATTTTATATTATTGATAAAATAGCCTTCAATTTTTCCTATGTATCATGGGGATTCGCCCATTTATTATACATATAAATTTAGGGGGGTTCTTAAAATCACCCCTGTTAAGCACATTCATAGAAGTCAGATCTAACATTCTTACACATCATTAGCACAAAGCATGAATAGATTTATCTATCTCTATCAAAGCACTTAACAAGAGAATAATAAATACATTAAGACAAGAACATAGCATAACAACACAATATTTACATGGTTCACCCCCACCCTGGGGATACGTCCACCAACTCTTCTTCTTTATTGTCTTCAGTCATCTGGTTACAAGCACAGATCCTCAAAACCCTTACTCTGCACAGGACAAATGATCTGCATAACTTTCTAGATCCTTCTTCCTTGTGTTATAGCACTAAGCCTTCCACAATATTGCTACAATGACTTGCACTTAGCTCTGCAAGTCTCACACAGTCATGCACAAATCACTTACAGACTCTACTTGCACTTAGCATACATTCACATCACATAGATGCACCACCACTTCTATCTAGCCTAAGCATCTATTTATATATAAGAAATAGGCCTAAACATGGGTAAACCCATGGGTCAACATCCCATTCCTGTTACATATTCCCACATCCCAAAAAGGACCCAAAAAGGGGCCAATATCCCACGATCTATGCATCATTTTGCACTCCTCCTTCGACGGGCTGTCGAAGTCCAAAATTAGGTCAAACTTGACCATATATCCACAAAACTTAGTCAAGTGCCAACATAAAGTAATGTAAATATTTGCAGCATATAATCAGATGATAATTTTCTTTTTTTTTTTTTTTAAGTAAAAAAGAGTTGGAGCCTATTATATTATCATTGACAAAATACAGAGCTATTGGTGATGCCAGTTGTCCCGCCTGAGCAAGAAACCAGGACAGTTGGGCATCCCTATCCATGTGTCACCATAGTTGCAGAGTAAGCAAAATTTAACAAAATTTACGTTGTTATTTCCCACCTGTAGGAAACCGGGAATAGCAGGCAACAGTATGAGACTGGTTTTTTCATCTAAAACTAAGAAATATAAAAAGCTATATGTCCTCAGGCATGGAATATTAGAACAAAACCACAACAAAGTCTGGGTCTGAGCATCAAATAACTTCGGAGCCAGGGTGAGTGTCGTCGACCGCGGTGTGTTTCCATCTTGCTGGAAATGCGTATGCTTGGGCACATGTCAGGCATTGTTTCTTTGGCGTGGCTCTAGAGTGCGCTGTGAAGAACATGTCAAGCCTCTGCTCCAGTCTTGCGATGTGAAAGATGTGATCTTCTAAGATATTTCTCATGTCAAAGATGAGATTGAGATAACCCCAGTCAACTGAGGGTGACTATGCCGGGCTAGTGACCACTGTCGCTCCCTGCGTGTTGTATCCCGCAGCTCCTCTGGTGGGTTTGGGAGGAATTTCTTCCTCCACATAGCAAGGAGAGTAAGGTCTTTCTATGCTGATGTCGCCATGGTTGCACGTACCGCTTGCCGCCTGTGGAGTGCTAACTGAACCAAAATGCGAGCGGGGGATCCTGTTTTCTGGGACCATGAACAAGGTGTGTTTAGGAGGGCTTTCCAGCCCTCCTTCTGGGATCACCTCCTCGACAACCACCATTGGAGGCATGCGTGGTCGTTCCCTTCGTCTCCTAGCAGCCATTGCCATTGCTTTTTCAAAATATTCCTTTCTCTTTCGTCTCGACTGTGCTATATACCAAGCTGCTCCTCTTCGCGGTGTCCCCCTGATTCTTGGCATGGTGAGGCTCCAATGTCTGAGCCAGGAGCGACCAATTGGAGTCGGATTGCAGCTGAGGGTGGGCAGTGTGGCCAAGAGAAGTGGCCGCACCAGTGGGACGAGAAAGAACTTGCTGCAGTGTCGGTGATTCTGCGAGACGAAGGTTCTCGGGAGTGCTCTACTACCTGGTGTTACAATTACCACAATGAGCCCAAACGCTATACCAATTACGATAACTACCGCCATCATTTCCTCCATTAAATTTTGAAGCTTAGTGCGGGTACCCTCTCCTTGTGTGAGAAGGCTCAGCTGTTGAATGCGCCTGTGCATATTCATGTCGAATTAATGTGCGTTTGATGTGAGCCGGTTGACACCATGACAGCTCGTCCCAGCTCGCTCCCACGTGGCCGCATCGCCCTCCGTGTCACCCCATCCGGGGAGTGAAGATCTTTGTTGGCCAGGACTTGGCACCGCTTGAGGACCTCTGAGACTGGTGAGCCATGGCCATCCCAGCATAAGCGTTCCTCTCACGTGTCCACTGCCTCATTTGCTAGGAAATATGCCACTTTGTTTGCTTCTCGTTTGACATGAGAAGTAGTGATATTGTAATGCAGTTGAAGGTGAAGAGTGAAGTTAGCTAGTAGGCTATGGAGTCGCCATCTTGGTGAGATTTTTTCTGGGTTGCATCCATGGAGTATTCTAGTGGCTAGCCTGAAGATGACTTGGGAATCTCCCTCTAGGATTACCTTGTGATGGTCTTTAGCAATGGCTATTTGGAGTCCTCGGAGGAGGCCTGTTAGCTCGGCCACATTGTTGGTTGTTTCGCCAAGGAAGCCTACCTCCATATCAAGGATTTCCCCTTCTGAGTTTCTGAGCATGACCCCATAGCCTACCAGTCCCGAGTTACCTTTAGAGGCTCCATCAAAGTTGACTTTGATAAAGTGAGCTGGAGGGGGAGTCCAATTGGTAGGACTGGTAGGTAGTCCCGTGTTGCGTTTTTGCTGAGGTTGGTTGCTAGTTAAGGGTTGCCAGTGTTGAAGAATGCTAAGCTCATCAGGGCTGCACTGTTGATCTTCCTCAGTCTAGGGCTTACTTCTGATTGTTTCTCTGATTAGAGATTTGACTTTCTCCCAAGTGTCTTCAGGTGGAGAGGATTGGGAATGGAATATTATCTTGTTTCGCTCCTTCCAAATTTGCCAGAGAGTGAACCCTGGTAGCAGGGTCCATATGTAGTTTAAAATGGGGTTGTTGAAGGAGATGCTATCCTAATTCTCAATTGTGTCGTTGATGCTGCTCCGATTCCGGCTAGATTTGCGCATAAGTTGCACACCGTAGTCCCAAATCTTTTGGCTGTAATGAAAACCATTGAAGAGGTGTTCTTTGGTTTCCTCCGTTTGTAGGCAAAGAACGCAATGGGAGGGTCCGATAAGGCCTCTCTTTTTGAGGTTGTCCCATGTCAAGGTTCTGTTGTGCGCCACTAGCCAAAGGAAGGTGGAGATTTTAGGCCAGAGAGTAGGATTCCAAACTTTGTTCCAGATGTGTTCTATTCCTAATTCCTATTGGTTTCCTTGCAGTGCGTAAGCTTCCTTGATGTTGAAATTGCCAGCCGGGGTGTACCCCCATCGCAGGATGTCTGATCCTTCTCGATATCATACTTTCCTATTGGAGGCTTGAGCTTGCCAACTCTGCAAATTAAGAGTTTCAAGGATCCCAAGCTCTTGATGTGAGATTTTCCATCGGCACCATTGCTACTGCGGGGTTTGTGCTGCCCAGAGATCTTTGACTTTTAGAGGGGTGTGCTGGTGGAGAGCTCTTTTGAGGTCAGCTAGTTCCTCCATTGAATCTAGTGGTTTAAGCTGCTTCCAAGAGTCTTTCCAGAAGAGGGCACTTCCTCCCTCTCTTATCTCCCAGAAGGTGTGATTTTGCCAAGTAGTGTTCCAGATGTTGGAGCCTTGTATGCGGTTGTTGTGTCGAATTAGTTGGTCTTCCATAGTGTGGGGGGCATACTTGTGCTGCCACAGTTGTGCCCAAGCTACTAAGGGATTTTTCAGCCATCTCCACCAAATTTTAGCTCCCATCACTTGATTTAATTTTTCGAGGTCGCAGAGCCCCAATCCGCCTTGACTCTTTGGCATGCATAACCGACCCTAGTTGACTAGAGCCCATTTCTTTTTGGGTTGGAGGCCTTTCCAGAGAAAATTTCTCTGCATGGTTCTAATGGCTCTGATGACTTTCTTGGGGGATGCCAGGGCCGTGAAGAGGTAAGTAGGTAGATCTTGCAGGACTGATTTGAGGAGAACCAATCAAGAAGCTATATTGAGGGGTCTAAAGGTCCAATTGCGTAGTCTATTGGAGATGGAAAGGAGGAGGTTGTCCCAAGAAATGGAAGAGGTCACTGCTCCTGAAAGTGGGACTCCTAGATACTTGGATGGAAGGGAGCTCCTGGGTATTCCCAAAAGTATGGAAACGTGCCTCTGCATAGGGGCTGGAGTGTTGAAGAAGTAAAGCTTGGATTTATCCAGGTTAAGGGTCATGTCGAAGGCCTCAGTGAAATTTGTGAGGATAGAGTTGAGCTTGATAGCTTCCTGAGCCGAGGGAAAGTTCAGAAGGAGGGTATCGTCTACAAATTGATTGTGTGAGGGTGCAGGCTGAATATTGTATAGAGGGAGGCCTTTGAGGGAGCCTTTGGTGACTGCGGCTCAGATGTAACGTCCCAGGCCTTCCGCTAGGAGAACAAAAAGAAAAGGGGAAAGGGGGTCCCCCTGTCGGATTCCTCTAGAGGGCGAGAAGGGTTTGGATGGTACACCATTGATTAGAATGGAGAAGAAGGTTGAAGAGATGAGATTCAGGACCCAACTTGACCAGCCCTGATCAAATCCAAAGGTGTCAAGGATTGCTCTGATGTATTGCCAGCTGGCCCTGTCGAAAGCTTTGGATAGGTCAAGTTTTATGAGCATACCTAGAGTTCTTGAAGTCTTGAGGGAGTGTATGATCTCATGATCCAAGATGACACTATCCATGATTTGCCTTCCTTCAACGTACCCTGACTGTTCCTTGGAGATGACAAAGGGCAGGATGGGCTTGAGCCTAGTGGCGATGACCTTAGTTATAATTTTGTAGATAACATTGCAGAGGGCTATAGGCCTGAATTGTTTGGCATTGGTGACTCGTTCTTCTTTCGGAATAAGAGTGAGGAAGGTTGCATTAAGTGTGGGCAGTACCAGACCCGATGCTCGTGACTCCTCCACCACTTCCCACACTTATTTTCCAATCAAATCCCAGTAGTGGTGGAAGAAGTCCATGGTGAACACGTCATGCCTGGGGCTTTTCCTGCTGGCATGGCTTTGACTGCTTGGTCGACCTCTTCCTGGGTAATGGGTCGGGTTAAGGCCGCATTATGATCCGGGGTGATTAAAGCTGGTATGTGCATAGTGACTCTCCTGATTGCTTCTGATCTGTCTGTGACTGATTCTTTTAGAAGGCCTTTATAGTATCTGATCAGTTCTTCCTCAATTTTGGAATGTTCTCTGATGAGGTTACCTTGGCTGTCCTCTAGGTGGGTGATCCTGTTGATGTGTCGTCTGTGCATCATGGCTTTATGGAAAAACTTAGTTTTTTTTTCCCCCTCTTTGAGCCATTGCACTCTGGATTTTTGCTTCCATAAGATTTCCTCCTACTTTCTCCACTCCTCTAATTGCGCCTGAAGCTGCTCTTCTTCTTGCATGAGCTCTGCTATTCTGGACCCGACAATGAAGATTTCTTGAATTTCCTCCAGCCTACTTTCGATGGTCTTTATACTTTGTGTTATATTTCCAAAGCTATCTTTATTCCATTGTTTTAGCCTTTGCTTGAAGTTTTTTAGGCGCTGCTGAAATTTGTACATGCAGAAGCCATGATCGATTTCTACTTGTTCCCACCAAGATTTGGCTAGTCTCTTGAAGTCCAGGTGTGATAGCCAGAATTTCTCGAAGTGGAACGGCTTGTATCTGGGAGGCTCCCCCATATCTATCTGCAGAGCTAGTGGCCAATGGTCGGAGCCTTCTTTCAGCAAGATCAGGCTTTCCAAATTTGCGCCTGATTCCATGATTTCTTTTGTTACCAGAAAGCGGTCTAATCGACAGGCAATGTGTTGATTGCCTGATCTATGATTGGACAACGTAAAGGTACCATTGCTATTTTCTATATCTACTAATCTAAGATGGTCAATGAGAGCTTTCAAATTACCACTGTCTTTCTCCAGTCTTTTGAGGCCACCATATTTTTCCTCCAGTGTCAAGATCATGTTCAAGTCGCCTCCTATGATCCAATTTGGGGTGGTTGTCAGACTCTTGATTATCTTGATTCGCTCCATGAAGTTGTCTTTTTCCTGGCTGCCATGTGGTCCATACACATTTGTGATGGCTCCTTCCTGGTTCGTGCCCATAACCATGTAGTGAGCCGTGATAGTGCCATAAGTTGTGAAGGGCTTGCTGATAGTTATATTGGATGGGTTCCATTGTATGGCAAGGCCATATGAGGCCCCTGTGGAGTCCATTTTTATGGAGGTACAGTCTCGCCATATGCGTTGGAAGATTTCTTCTGCCTCTGCTCCTCTGCATTTAGTTTCTTGGAGCAGTAGAATGTTTGGTTTCTCTGCTATGATGCATTCTCGGAGGATCCTCTGTTTGGATCTCCCATTTAGTCCTCTTATGTTCCAAGTTATGATCTTCATCATTAAGAAGGAGGTGAGGGGTGGAGGTATCCCTCTGAGAGCTTGTGTATCTATCCTGAGTTTATCATGAGGTTCCCTGCCTCCTTGATCAGTTGATGCATTGTTTTTCGTCCTCTTCTCTTGCTTTCACAAAGGACTCTCTTCGAGAAAGAGTTCTGGTCCAATGCTATGCCTAAACGTGTAGTGGACCCGACTGAGGAGTTAAGAAAGACCTTGTGTACCTTGCGTAGTTGTTCCTCCGGGAGGGTTTGCAGGTTCTTTTGGTTTAGAGCTTCCTCCAACTTTTCCAGATCTATCCATGCCAGCTCTCTGTCATCCAACATCATCGGGGTGTCCCCCTCCCCATCTCCTCTGTCCTCCATGTGGGTTTCATCATTCTGAGGGGAGGGGTTGGGCTGCGTGTTCTCCACTTGCGGCTGTTGGGGATTTTTGTGCAGGTTCTACACCTCCTCCTCTTCTGGTAATTGCTCTAGAATCTCATACAAGTTCTTGGTGGCTATGCTTTGTCTGGGATCCATGGGCTACTTCTTTGCTGGGTTTTTCCTTTTCGATGTGACTGTGGTGAAGCCATCTTTTTGTTTGATATCATTTGCTTTGGTGGCTTTCTTGATGAGAGGGCAGTCTCGGTAGAGGTGGCCATGCTCATGACATCTGCGACATATGAATGGTATGTGTTCATAGTCCAGAGTTTGCAGCCAGTCCTCATCCTGATACTCAAGGGTGACCGCGCTAGGGAGTGCTTTGGATATATTCATATACACACAGATCCTGGCGTATGAAGTATATTTTCATTGTCTGGTAGCCTCTGACGCCCTCACATATTTCCCTAGGGTGTTTCCTATGCCCATTAGAATTTCTTCCAACCAGACCTCTTGTGGTAGGGAGTACAGGCATATCCAAACTGAAGCCATGGTGAAGTCTTCTTTGTCTGGGCTGAATCTTTCGATCCAAAAGCGGAGGAATAGCCCTGCCGAGTTGAAGAAGTATGGCTCATTTTCAAATATTTTGTCTTTGTCCTCTAGGTTGTATAAGATGATTGTGAAGAAGCCCTTGGAGCTGAGTTGAAGTTCATAGTCACCTTTGGGGTTCCACCAGTGCTTTATCCACTTGTTGAGATCTCTTTCTGCTAGCCATAACCCTAAAAATTTGTCGATGAGTGCATGCTCCCTCATGAACTGCGTATGCTCTCCCACTCTGTTTGAGCTGATGAGGTACCTCGGCGGCTTCTCCATTTGTGGGATGCATTTGCCCAGTTCCCAGCTCCGTGGTTTTGTCGGTTGAGAGGTTCCTGCATCTGTGTCCATGTCCTCTTTGAGGCTTTTCTCCCTGGCTAGTATCTGCTCTCATATCTGCGGCGGCGACTCAAAGGTGGGCTGTGTTGTTTTGGTTCCATATTTTTCATTAGCCGCAACATTGCGGTATGAGGGGGGTTGCCCCCCTCCTCTGTGCCCATTCTCCTGCAACAAAAGGAGTCGTTCATTGAGGAAAGGCGCTTGTTGGTATTCTCACTAGTGAACTTTGCCTGGTGTTCGACCTACCGTCTTAGGCGGGTCTCTAATCAGATGATAAAAAATTATTTCTATTAATCTATTCAATAGAAGTACATAGGTGACAAACTTTTGTAACGACACATATCAGAACTGAGAAACTAAGCCCCTCCAACTGGGCCTTCACCAATTCAATACTCCACAAAGGAAAGCTCACAAGTAGTAGGAGTCAATGAGTTTGTCCATATTAAGATATAAATATCTTGGGGGCTGAACACAAAGAGTTTAGAATTTCATGGACAAAGTTATGTAGACTAAATATGAAGTGAAACTTTTGTAGAGTGTATTTTCTCTCAATGGTGTTTGTTCAAAGTATTGTATATGGGTCAATTCATAGCCTCCAAATGGAATTGAAGGGTTAGGACAAATTTTTTCTAGTATATGGAAGGTCAAGGGTCATAGATCTCGTGACATGGCATGGAAAACCGAAATATTTTTAATTTTCGAGCACAACCAATGTACACGGGATGTAATGGAGAAACCTGCGTATATGCGATTTTTCTAACTATAGGTCGCGTGTATGGAAAAAGTATCTATTTTTAGCTCTAGAGTGAGAAAAAGGGGAAATTAAGTCTATAGAGGGAAATGGAAGGACATCAAATCAAGATGAGTGGAGTGTGGAAAAATTTGTTATAATAACTATTGACTGTCAAACATCAAATCCATGTTCCTGTAAAAAACAATTCATCCTTTTATTCCAAAAGGTATATTTATGACTATCAAACACTGTTTCTCCAATATTAGTGTATTCCATGATCTCCTTCTAATGGTTATACTACTTATTGAAGGACCTTCATTGATACCAATTGTTGGAATATTGAGAGGGGGGGTGAATTACTATGAACATAATTAGTACTTTTAATCATAATGTAAAACCTCCAATACTGTTCAATGTTTTATCATTATGATTCAATTTATCATCAACACCATAATTCAATGCATAAACATCAAATAAACACAATACACCTTAATTTTTGCGTGGGAACCCAATGTGGGAGAAAACCACAGAATGATTTTCTTATTTATCAAAGAGTACATTCATTGGAAGTACCAACTTGCTATTTCTCAAGATACATCTGGAAGAAGGTTCCAACCCTCTAATTACAAGGTTCAACCTAAAGGAATCTCCAAATCCCTAATTTACCGGATCCAACCAGAAAGAGGCTAAAACCTTGCTTTATTTCCCCATCCAACTACCCTAGAATATAAATGTAGACCAATTTGTCACTGCCTCTGTCACTTGGTTGATAACCTATTGTTGTTTTTGTTTCTGATACTTTTGTTGTTTCTACTGATTTCAATATCACATCAAGACTTCAACCACACATAACTCATACCAATATCAACAAGATATTTCTCCAAATCAAATGCTTGGGAATCAGTAAGACATATATGTTCTTGATTTCTTCAGAATACACACCCTAACATACACATGAAGACATACCTTCAACATGTAGCTGACCTAGGTTTTAGATCTCTAATCTTCAACATTTTTTCTTCACAGGTCTATGACCCATACCATTATTTCTCATGAATGTTCGTTCTTTTCCCCACTAAAGCTCATGTATGTCCATAGTTTTCCTCCTGAAAAATTAAGGATTTGTGCAAAGGACCCGGATTTGTATCTCTTTCTCTATATGCTTGGCTCCTCCAAAATTCTTCCTTCACTGGAATTGACTAACCTCAACTTATTACATTCAAATATTCTAATTATTATTCATAGTAGTGATATTCTCTGTGTTTTAATGAGGATCTGATGATGACATGCAACTCACATTCAACTTGTTAACTTCCATTTACAATTACTTTAATAAACATCTTAGATGTAGCTTATTAACTTCTATCTACAACTACTTTACCTTGACATGTAACTTGTTAACTTCTCGTTCAAGGGTTGATATCAATGACAACCAATCTCTCAATAAGTAATCTTTCAACAACAATCAGAATTACTTCCATGGGTTTTTGAATAAATGTTCAGGTTCTCCCATGTGAACAAAAAGGAAAACAAGTGGGAGAATATTGGGTTGTTATATTCTTTGAAGTGAAAGAAAAACAATCGATTAACTAATCGAGGTGGATTGAATGGGTGATGAATCAACTGATGGTTCAATTCAAGTCGATGTTTAAGTTTATGTTTGAGGTGGTTGAACAAAAATTCAAAAGGTCAACCAATAGGAGGTTGAGTGGCAGGCGACTTGAGAGAAAATGGGTAGTCGACTCGTATCCAACTAGTAGTCGACTATAACAAAATATTGAGATTCACAATATTGTAGCCAATCATTTGCATGGATATGTAACCATTTTTGGGTTCCATGATTTAGTCCTTTGCATGAAGTAAATCCTATAAATATGGTGTGATGTAATAGTGTAAAATCTAATCATTAGAAGAATCATGAGGGTCATGTAGATGTAAGATTAATTGGTTGCAAGGTTGTTCTTTTGTAAATAAAGAGAGTAGGATGATGATTGTATCTTAGGTGTAGACCAAGGCTACTCATGTAACTCTTTCTTTTATGAATGAATAAGACAACAAGTGTAACGACCCCCTCTTTACAACGACCCAACTCTAGTAACTAGTGCAATTTTTTTTTGTGTGTGCGTTTAAAAAGTGTGTGCACACATGTACAAGGGAAACAATCAATGCATTCGACTCTGCATCGCCACCCGATGACGAATAAGACGCAACCAAGATGAACATAAAAAGATGACAAGGATGCGCGACAAGTAACTGCATGCATAAACGATGATCACATGACGATAAGTAGAACTGACTACTCACCCGTCCTACCCTGCAATGGTTAGGACCTCCAAGACACATAGGCAATGCTCAAGCCCAGGTTCCCATAGATTTTAACCATTTAAGGTCTCAGGGATGGCAACTGTTCTGAGTAACATGGAGGTGTCTACACCCCGCCCGACACGAGTAGTCCAAGAAATAAAATGATCTCAACCAAGTACAACACATCTAAAGGAAAACCACTGACTCGATGGAAAACGCAAGTCAGAAGGACTCCAACAACGACCAACTGAAATTAAGACAAGGCATCGTCTATGACTCCACTGTGATTACTTACAGACCACTCACTCCAGCTAAGATTCATTAATCAACGAGTACATTAAACATAAGGTGATTCCAATAAATCTCAATTCCCCATTCTTAAGTCCTGAAATCTTATTATACTTGGTTCAAGATATTGCAATCACATGTTATTACTAATAGTCGAGAAGATAATAGTAGCACCATGAAATAATACCCATAGCACCTTTTATATCACAATGACTGACCATACTAACAAACGCACTTTACTAAGGGGTTAACCCTAGTACATAAACTGCGAGATCATTATTGTAAATGAAGAACATGTTAGTATTAAATTACCATGACTACTAGAATTAACATAAAACACTACGCTATTTTACCTTAGCATTACCTCACATTACTTTTCATCACAATCAAACATATTACATTCCAGGTCAATAACTCAGCGACAATTATCAATTATCTTACTTCTTGTAGGCTGCCAGGAAAGGAATCATAATAACATTTCATTTAACATTACCATCATATGAAAATAAGGTGACCCTGGTTCTAGACATTAACATTTCACAACATAACCACATGGAAGGCTGGCATTCTATAATTATCAGCATTTAACATCAGCCCTTCATTACCTTTAGCAATTTCAGAATCCATGTAGGCCAAGGGGATTTAGCGCTCTATAACTAAAAGAATTAATATTACCCTACATTACAAGGACCTTACGTTATATAACTTTGCAATTAACGTCGAGGATCTTATAAGTTAATGTTATCCAATGCTGATGGTTCTATATTGCCAGACATTACCCCTAAAAGTTTACCAAGGCTTACCATGAGCTTATATGACAACATCATTACAACGAGGATAAACAATAATGAAGATGAGCACAATGAAATAAAAACAAGGATAAAATCTTATCTAAATTCATATGGTAAATGAAATCCTCCTATTGCAATTACAGTGTGAATAGATTCCTTTTATGCAATCATATTTTTATTACCACTAAATCACATTCTTTCATTAATAGAGAACGAGGGTGTGTGTTTAAGTTCAAAGTCAAGCTTATCAACCGATTTAGTGTAGATACCCCAGCCCACGGATCCATATACCAACTACACTATACCTCGAACCCAACATAAGTCACCCAAACAAGTGTAAACACCATGCCCGATGCTTCCCACCGGTCTCACTGAACATATAATAATAAAAATGAAGAGGCCAAGCATAAGAGAAAAGTAAAACCATAAGAAAATTCACAAGGTAAAACGTATGGTTAGGGTAAATCGTTATTGCAATTGTAAAATAAATGGATTCGTTCCTGCAATCAGAATCCTTCATTAACCTGGAAGTCATGTTCTGTACCCCATCGACATTAAATATTAAAAATAAAGGATGGCACACAAAAAGAGATTCGTCAGGGTTACAACTGGTGGTTGTTGTGCAATCGATCCCTCGACGAGATAACGCTGACACCCCAACCTACCATGCAACGATGAAGGCACGGTCTGTTGTAACGAGTTGTTAGAGGACAGGTAAGAGAGGGCGTGGCTAACCGACTGTGGAAGTTTTAAAGGAAAACGCCAGTGGGGAGATGCCCAAGAAGATGCATAGAGTCAATCAAGTACGTGCAGCAGGAGAATACCCAATCAACAGGTAACAACAAATTCTACCAACGATAGCACTTCAATTTGATAACAAGAAAAATTTGCGTTCTTTTATTAAAAACAATTGAAATTACAACAGCCAGACCAACACTAACCGTATCGATACCTTTAACTGTTAACATTACAATTAAAAATAAATAAGTCCTTACCCTGCGTGTTACAAAAGCGTTCATTAGCCATTACCTAATTCATCAATAATAGGTATAATAATTAAACCCTTATGAAATGGAAACCAGTAGTTCTGTCACCAATCAACAAGCAACGGTGAAGGAAAAAACACAGATTCTGAAAGGGTTGAAATGCGTGGGTGTACATCGCCGAATTGGGTAACACGAAATGCGAGGGTACACAGAGAAAACCAAAATTCGGTTGTTGGAAAACGTAGGTGGATCCTCCACCAAATCGCACAAGAAACTGACCCAAAAATGCAATACCCAATGCAGAGAAGCAATAACCCAGCTCGCCTAGCTTGGGTGGCCCAAGATCGTGGGTATCCTCCATCGAAATGGAACCCATAAATTTCAGAGGACAGTGAGGAAGGCTCGCCGCATGTTCTCTCAAAAGGCAAAGTTTAACCCATAAAAACGCAGAGAAAGTAACTACAAAGACACAGGGAATTTAAACCCAACAACATAGGGAAGTTTCACCATCAAAATGTAGTGGATTTAAACTATAAAAGCACAGGGAAGTAGAACCAAAACGCAGAGAAGTGCCACCTATACGCAGAGAATGTGCAACATTAAATAATAATAATTTACACGGTCCAGAACATCAATAATAGAAATTTACACAGTCAAGAATTATAAGCAGTAAATATTTTTTTTTTACACAGTCCAGAACGAGGAATAATAAAAAGGGTTGCACAGTCCAGAGTAAATTTCACAACGCCATTACCCCCATCACAGCAAGAACTCAAAATTTCCTTTTACTCATCCAATTGAAACAGTTCACAACACAATCTCTAATGCATTATTCTTAATAAAATATACGAGTGTACCTTTGCCTTGACGCCCGCCTCGAATGAAGTCCGCGCACTCCTTTTCTCTCCCGCTCACTGACCATCGAGACCTCACCGATACCTCCCAGCCAACGCTAGGGGTACTCTGCTTCCCTGTTAGCCCCCCGAGCCGCAAAGGGGCCACACACAAACCAGAGGATATGCCTAGCTTCCCAGCTTGCCTCCAAGGCTGAGCTACCACTCTAATCCCAGCTGAGAAAATCTCAACTTCGCACAACCAATCAGTCCAGTCCAAATTCAGCAACATAACAATACCTAACAGCCCTCTCCCTTCTTCCCCATCT
>SNQJ01S0106851.1:40584-52636 GCA_010110895.2 Picea sitchensis | reverse complement strand
CTAGTTAATCGTTAACCTACAATTCAAGCCACGACGGGAGTGCTAGTAGGCAGTGGCAGGGCTACTGTCCACCCCTCTCCCTCAAACTCTCTGGAATCGTGTGTGGCCCCTTTACTCCATATGTGAGTCTGGTCGACAAGCTATCATCAGCCTGCATCATCAACAATCATGTCATAAATGTCAACATCATATCATCAAATCAAATGAAATATCNGACTCAATCCGGAGTCCAAGGGGGTTCCACCGATGCCTCTGCATTCTCAAGGTCCAAAACCCTGCACACTCAATACAACTGAGTCAAATAGCACCTGTCTACACCACCTAGTAAAGCATCATGTCGTCTATCATAATGCATCATAATCAATTATAAATGTTTTAACATCAGAAAGTCCAAATCACTTGCGAGCAAGTGTCCTCAAATAATAAGTTTTCTCAGTGCGCCAGAGTGGGATGTTACAACAAGAGTGATGGAGATTCTCAAGGAATGTTGGTTTTCTCGGTTAAAGGGTTTGTAGGGAAAAATCTTTGTGTACTGTGTCTATTTTTCATTTATTTTATACTTAATGTGTCTTCTCATTCATGATTGGTTTAGTGTGAGTGTTATTTTCTCTACACATTTCTACCCTTTTACCAAAGTTAACTCTAGAGGTCATTCTCACAAGATTTTCCCATTTCCAAAGATTCTGAGGTATTAGGATCATAATATCATCCTCTTTGATATGAAATCCATTCACTTGATTTCATTTACCATTCATCCACCCGATTCTTAACCTATAAAAGGTTAGTCCATCCAAGATACCAATGTATATGGAACACCATCACCATAATCAATCACATGAAGTGTCTCATTGATAGGGCATAAACCATAAATCATATTATGAACCACATTAAATGGAAAAGGTGTCCAATACAAGTCTAGACCATAATGAGGCATCCAACATGTGCATATATCATAATATAAACTAGATCAAAGGAAAAGTAATATTTATAGGTATACTTCATAACAAGGCATCTGACATATGAATATATCATAAACAAATATCAAAGAGCAGGTATCTAATGCAATTTTACATCATAAAAATGAATGCATATATCATAGTTAATAATATTAACCAAATTAAATGGAAATATAACAAACAATCATATACATCATCAATAATCTCATCACACAAATAGGTCATATCAAATCATCATCAAAAGTTGTCATTGCTTCAAATGCATCATTAATAATTTTAATGCTTCATGAAATATCACCATTAATGTACAAAGCATCAACATATCAATAAGCATGTTAACATACAAGTGTATATAGTATCATCCCAACCATCAAGGATTTATAATGATAACCATCATCCAATAATTGTCGATGCTTTATAGACATTATCAAGAACATTTAATAATATCATTCATAAATATGTGTACCCATCATATAGATATGACCATAGGATCCTATGTCCATCATGCTCAATCATCATCCATAAAGGATACAATCATTAGGTCACATATTTTTACCAATAAAAGTAAGTTCCAACAAGGGGTCATCCTAAAAGAGGTGTCCAACCAACAATACAAACACTCAAATTCTAGCTATTTGATGTTACAATTCATCCCTTCTCAATAAGGATATGATCTTGAAGTGAAATGAGTATTAAGTGTAAACACTTATTCCAATTTCCCTAATTGAACATCATCTACTTTGTTCTTAAGATCATCATCATCAATCCATCTTATGTTTCACCTTAAATGATAATGACTCCTACAAATATTTATTTTATTATCATCACCATCATCAAGTCCATGGTAGTTTTTTAGCATCATATAGATCATTAATATCAATTCTAATTCTTTATCAAGTCATTACTATTATCATTGAATCACAATATCATAGTCAATTTGTCATTACTATCATTGAACTAGATTCGTAAAATTGTTAGTAATCCATAGCAAATGATTATAGGGTTATACTTACAATATTGTAGAGAGGCTACTCCACCTTTGAGGTGATTACAAGTATCAAGAATCAAATAGGTCAAGATGATAATAATTTAGTTTGTCATAGGTCACCACATAAGAAGTAAACCTAAAATGAAGTGGTGGGTAAGGAATAACTCAATGTCATTTCACTTGATTCTTATATTGTGATCCAATAATACATTATCCATTAATTCATCCCTCAGATCCTGGCATCATTTTATCCTTATAAGTGCACCTCCAATATCATGGTCTTGACAGTTAGTGTTACCCATGCCACCAACATCAAATTCTCAAGGTTAGGGCTGAAGTGTCATGCTTTCACTCAATCATTGTCTTCATCAATCATCAAGTTCGTGAATGTTATCATATGTTAACTTAATTGTAGTAATACCACTGAATCCTCATGAATTAATTGTAATTCCATCAATACTATAGATAGTATCAATTAACATGATCATTGTTAATCCAATTCACTACCATGAATTCATAGTTAATTTCATCGGATAATTATCAATCTACTTAGTACATTATCAAGCATTGAACTATGAAATTAGCACAACATCACAAATCATTCATCATCCACCAACCATTAAATTTGACCTCAATTTTAACCATCGATATTGAAATCTGTTATATACTATTGATGTCATAAACCTATCAGCTCATTCATGGTAACATGGAATTAAGTCATCTTTCATCAAAATTGTCATTAATCAGTGAACAACAATGAGTCATAATATCATTGGATCAACTCCTCATCAATTAAATTTCTAACATTAATAGTCATAAGTGAGCACAATTCAAGTTTATGGTGGAATATTGTTGTCACCATTATTCCTCATAATTCTTCAAATCATTCACATCTTAGTCATAAACCCTTTCTATCATCTTTATCATCGTACAAATAATTATTATATTACATATTTACATATCGTCTAATACCATATATACTATGTAATACACATAATTATCATCTCACATGTTTACATATCATATATACATATATTTTGTACACGATATACCATCACAATGCCACAAAATAAGTGTATACAAAGATCATCTAAATTTAGGCTTGTATGCAAATATTGTTTAAAATTAATCTTGTAAGAGAAATATAATCATAATCAAAAGATGAGATTATGAACCCACTATTACCATGCGAATTTCACCTTTCCACATTGTGTATCTAAGAAAGAAACCACCTCATCATAAACATGTTTTCATAGAAATGAAATATACTAGAAAAAAGTTATATGTCATGGAAGGATTCAATTTTTTCTTGTTAAAGGTCCTTTAAACTTTAAGATAAATAATGTGAAATTTTATTGGAATATTCCAACATTGGGAAATCTCGAATTGATTGAAAAAAAGGAGTTATATTGTAACAACCTTGGTTAAATAGTGCATAAGGTTTATTAAGTATAATGAATTAGATAATCTAACTGTCCTAATATATTTTAGTTAAACAAAAAATATTTCTTAATAATATTAATTAATTAATTGTTCATAATTGTTGATGATTAATTAATTAATTAATTGACTCGTTAAAGATTTGAGTGATGAATTAAAGGGGCTTAATAACTTTAATTTATTTAATTAAATACTTTACGTATGTAGGGGGGGAAATGAAGCATTAAATTAAGGATAAGATAATAAAGAAGGGGATAAGATAATAAAGAAGGGGATAAGGTAATAAAGGAGGAGATAAGGAAATTAATGAAGGGGAGGAGAGTCGGTGAAGGGGGGATATGACGGAAGAATCCTATGGGAAATCGGGGGAGGAATATTTTGGGGAAGGAATCATTTTGGAGGAGCATTGTATTTCTATGGCATATAGTTCTATAGCATATTGTCTGGTTGGAGGAGTTTGGTTTTGGACGGTTTTTGGTGAACCATTGCAGGGGGCACTGGGTTGCTGGGGGTTTTGGGCACGGGGGCCAGGATTCCTTTCGGTATCCTAAAGCTAGGGAGTTAGATAGGCTACTCCTAGCTGGCTGGGTGGTTAGTCAGTTTGGGCAGAGCTTGGTCAGTGCATCAGGCTGGGCAAGGCACCAGTGAAGGACAACCATATCAGTGGGAATTAGCATCAGAAGGAGGTATTTTATTTATAAATTTGATGATTTATTTTCATGTTGTAGATAAATTTTAAATTTTGTTGAATATTATATGTTTATATGATGCTAAATGAATTATTTACGCACTAAAAGAAATTCTATGTTTGAAATTTTATGTTTAATTGTATGAATTTTTGAATTTAATTAAATTAGGTCTCTACACATGGTATCAGAGCCCTGGCTCAAAATCTGGAGCCACGGGCCTACTTACCCACCCATAATATTGACTGAAAGCTATGTCAAAGCTATGTCATGTGTCCTGTGAACAACCCTGAAAACCTGAGCATGCAACTTGAAACCCTTAATTTAAGGCCCTTGAAGGCCAAGAATAATGCATAACTAATGCAAAAAAAAAATGACACCTAAAACCCTAGAAAATAACAAGAAATGACTCATAAACCCTAAGACAAACCCTTAGATGAATCCTGAAAGGAGATCGTACACCTGTAGGAGCCACATGTCAACTAACTCAAACCATTTGATTATTAGTAAGAGTCCTTGCCTACAACCGAAACATAAAACTAAGTAGGTGAGGGCCTTTAACATAAAAAAAATAAATAAAGATAACAAAATCTAATATATATATATACAAGAATAAACCTAAGATTTAATTTCCTCTATAAAGGAAATAAATAGAATAAAGATAGATAAAACATTTTTCTTAAAAAAAAAAAAGAGTTACATATAGAATTAAATGAAGAAACCAGAAAAACTTCCCAATGATAGAAAAGACGTGAGCCAGCTTCATAATTGCACAAAAGATCCTCACTGTACTTTCTTTTAGAGATATTGCCAGCCAACTGCCCTTCAAAACCTATTCTCAACCAATCACCTTACGTTATCATAAACGAGAATATATATATATATATATATGTATGTATGTATGTATGTATGTATGTATGTATGTATGTATGTATGTATGTATGTAAAATAAAGAAGTTTTGGTTATTTCATGAATTTGACGGTCTGATGTTCTAATCTCACTCAAGATCACACAACATCATTCTTTCATGGTAAAGACACTAGACTAAATTCTCAGCTGTTGCACTCTCCCGCTGCGGATCCCTTTCTGAATCCACCGAAAAACCTTCCAATTTGCACAACAATTGGTCGATTAACACTGCACCAAACCAAGAATTGCAGATTAAACTAATCATATCACTGCACTGTGGTGAATTTGAATTTGAGGAACAGATAATTACCATCTACCTCGAGTTTGAGCCAGGCTGGAGCGATGGGCGGGTGATATTCGCATAAAATTAAGAAACAGACGGGCGATTTGCTCCATTTCTCTTCTTTATTGGTCTCCAAATGGGACAGTATACTTTTAGAGAATCAAACTTAAGACCTTTGTATGCATAACATTGACAAAAACTAGCTTAATACCTACTTAGGCTTAACATTTCTCTAAGATTTAGAATCTCAGTATTTTCTCTCTAGAAAATCTTCGTTGTTGCATGTTCGAAACAAAACTCAGGCAACAAATCCCAATGCCAAACACCCAATCTATCGAGAAGGAGGAGCCCACAAGGATGCCTTTGTGGACAATGTGCCCATGAGCTATCAATATAATCACCCAACACAATGCACAACCTAAACACAGCGCCCAACCATGGCCGAGGAGCCGCGCCTGCACAAACACAAAACAAATTTTTTTTTATTTAATAAACAAAAAAAAAACCTAGCACACAAGTGTCACTGCCATACACAAAGCCAAACACCCAACCGCATTTGCTAGAAGAATCAATAGCCACCACCCATATTTATCGCTCATGAATCCTCCTACTGTCGACCCAACTACAGCGGCTGCAATGGTCACGCTCACTATGGCCTCCTGCAAGATTTTTTTTTTCTACTGCTTTGAAATCTTCTCGAATATACAACAAAGCCCTGGATATCACCCCTATGTCATATCCAATGAAGAGGCCACCAACCCTGGCAAAAAATGCGAGCTGCAAAATAAATGGATTCTTCCATATTATTGACCAAAATGTTTTAAACTCCTCCGCGCTTACTCCATGAGCTCCTCCCTCCATTATAATTCCTTACCAGAAGATGAATTCACTCAGATTATTATGACTTTCCCCACTTCATAGGTTTAAACAAGTCCAAGTGCCAAGCAGAACACCCACATAAGGTGCCAATGGGAAAGTCATGTATAACCATGCACTACACGCTCATTGTGCACGCATAGGAACCAACCACAAATAACCCATGTGCGGAGTACCACAAGTCAAGTCAAAGTCATCCAACGCACCAGCGAGAACCCAACAAACCAATTCCAAAACACCAACACTAAGTCATAGGAACCCACGAGGAAGAAATCCCTTGCGCTGCACACAGGAAACAAAATTTTTGTCAGTATTAAAACAAAAAAAAACATCAGCCAAGTACCTGTTGTGCAACCTAACAGGTAAAGTCCATATCCCAATACACATGCAAATCCCAGCGCTAGCGCTAAACCCATGAGGCTAGGCCATCCCTCACTTAGCTCATCAACACACATAATACAAACCAGCGCCGAACACCAGTGCACAAATCATTCACCAAGAAACAATACAAGCCATCACCTGACAAATGAGGAGGAGAAGCCATGAGAGAAGGCCATGGCGGCCGACCGCGTAACCAAAAACCTCGCAAGAAGAAATAGTAAGGAAAATAGGAATTAGGGTTAAGGAATAGTTTAGGGTTTAGGTAGGGAGGGCTGGAGGAAACGAGGGCGACACATGGGCTTCATGCATGCCCGCCCTTTGTTATTTAAAAAAAATTTATTGTTTTTAAATTATTTGTTTAAATTCATATATGTTTTATATATAGGTTTAAATTTATTATTGTTTTATAAATAGGCATGGGACAATTAATATATGTTTAAATTTATTTTTGTTTTATAAATTTTAAAGAAAAAAAAAATTAAGCTATTTGTTTAAATTTATTTATTTATTTTATAATGATAAATAAATAAATATTAATAAATAAAGTTATAAAAAAAAATTTGAAATGTTTTGGAGTCTATGGGTTTTGAACCCATGAACACCCACCGTCTAATCCTTAAGAAACAACCAAACACCAATGCACCATACAAGAGTCTTTACAAATAAATTCACATACTTAAATAGATTAATGGTAACAAAGTGCTCTCCCAAAGTATAATCTCCGATTATCCAAGCGTCAAGCTCACGAGACATTACACACAACTCATCGAGCCAATCATAGAGCCCTTCCATTCCATTCCACCAGTCAAAGCCAAGTGCTAAGCTCCAATGCTTGAAAGCCACTCTACAATCCTCAAGACTCGCACCTGCAGCCACTGAGACACACAATTCAACGCATATGTACAACACGCCAAGGAAAGCTCATGATTCAAGCATCGAAGGATAACCTTAGACTCATTTCATCGACATTAGGATGGAAGCCACCTTATTTAGTTGTAAATGCAAAGTATAAGGACTTAGAACAAGATAAGTAGGAGGAGGCTTCATGCGCGCTAGGGGGGTAAGTTAGAGGAATTTGCGAGTGGGTTATAGTGCCAGTGTAACTACCAAGCGAAGGAGTCAATAGTTTTATTAGGTGATGAAATAAAGCTTTGACACTTTAATACTAACCTAGCCAATCCCCTAAAGAGAGTAATGTTTGTTTACAGACAAGTAAAAAAAAACTGATGCCTAACCACATTTTCTAGTTTAAGTTGCACAAATTTGAAAATGTCCTTGAACTCACCCTAAAAACTTTGGTTGATGCAGGTTAAATCATACAGGATGGTTAGGACTCAAGGAAATCGAGGCAGAGGATCGTCATTGCAGGTACCGCCAACACCACCAGCGCCACTGCCACCATCGCTCGAACTAGCTCTCATACTGCGCTCGTTGGAGGCCAAAAATGAGACTTTAAAGGGGCGACAAGCAGTAGGGACCAAAGTGGAGCCCCCACCATTTGGAACAGGTAATATAGAAGCATCAAGGGGTTCAGGGGGAGGACCTCCACCCGAATACATCACTTGAGAATTGAAAAAGATCAAACTTCTGGAGTTTGTCAGGGGTTGTGCCAGTGAATGCATAAAAGCATGGTTGGAAGGCATGACAAGGTGTTTTGCCTTAAGGGACTATGCTTCCAACTCAAAGGCAAAGATAGCAATTTTTCAGTTAAGAGACAGTGCCTTGAACTGGTGGGGCGACCTGGAAAGACAACTACATCTTACTCCGGATACAGTATCTTGGGAACTTTTCGAGGAGAGGTTCCGAAGGAAATATCTGCCAACTTACTATGAGGAAAAACAGCTAGGGGCATTTCATGCCTTAGTATAGGGAAACAGAACTGTAGAAGAATATGAGATCAGACTTATGGAATTGGTCAAATATGTTTCGTATATGGATAATGACCAATGACAGGCAGAGTGCTTCGTCTATGGATTGAACCCTAAGATAAGAGATATGGTGCAGATGTGGAAACCATCTTCGGTAGTGGAAGCTATGGAAAATGCATGTTATGTGGAGGAACACATGAACTTAACTGGAGGTATGAGACCAACCTTTCCGCATTGTCCTGGGTTCATGGGGAAGGCCCCCACAACATTTCCCAGGGGAGGGGGCTCAAGGCCACCTCCATATGGTAACAGAGTCGCACCAACGACAGTAGCAGCAGGGATTTCAATGGCAACGAGTCCAACGTCTCATTCATCACCAATGACGCAGGTAGGTCCACGACCATCTCATGGAACAAATATCAGGGGAAGGGGTTCCAGGGGAAGGAACTCATTTCAGAGATAGTCACATAATAGTGCGCAGGCTCAATCCTATGTTACCTGTTGGGGGTGCAGAGGACCCCATTACCAGCATGACTGCCCAGAGTTGCAATCAGGATTCATGCATAGAGAAGGAAAGGCCCCGATGGGAAGAGTAAGTAGCAGCCACCATATTTACGCAACAGTTAATAATCGCTAGTTCGATCATCAATCCATGGTGGTGGAATCATCAGGTACGCTAAATCATATCAATGTAAAGATTTTATTTGATTCTGGTGCTACAGATAGTTTCATTTCACCTTCATCATTAGAAAAGAGTGGGTTGGCAGCGTACAAGCACGATGACTTTAAACAAGTCGAGATGGATTCGGGAGAAAAACAAGTGGCAGAACCTAGCGTCAATAATTGTATAGTAGACATGGGAGTGTGTACTATCAAGTTGAAGGTATACATCACTACTCTCGGGGCGTATGACCTAATCATTGGAATGGATTGGTTAGCAGCTCATCGAGCATTGGTAGATTGTTTCACAAAAGGGGTTCTCTGTGTAGACGACGAAGGAAGGCCAGTAGAGATCCAGGGTGTACATAGAAAGGTCTCATTACACTTTATATCAACTATGAAGGTTAAGCAATTCTTGAGGAAAGGGTGTCGACTCTATGTAGTGGAAGCAGTGAGTGAAAGGTAGGGACATTCATTAGATCAGTACCTGGTATTGTCAGAATTTAAGGATGTTTTTCCGAATGAGTTACTAGGGTTACCTCCTGAGAGGGAGATTGATTTTACTATTGAGATAAAACCTGGTGCAGAACCAATTTCCAAAACTCTGTATCATATGACAGCGTTGGAACTTTGTGAATTGCAAATGTAGTTAAAAGAGTTACTAGACTTAGGGATAATAAGGCCCAGTGTTTCACCCCGAGGTGCACCGGTAATTTTTGTAAATAAGAAGAATGGATCCTTACAACTGTGTATAGACTACAGGGACTTCAATCATGCTATAGTGAAAAATAGGTACCCAATGTCGCGAATAGATGAAATCTTAAATCAGATGAAAGGAGCAATGGTATTCTCAAAGATCGATTGGGAAGGCGATATCCCAAAAACTGCCTTTCGAACTCGGTTTGGACACTACAAGTTTGTCGTAATACCTCTTGGATTGACCAATGCACTAGCAGTATTCATGAGCCTCATGAACGACATATTCCAAAAGTACTTAGACCATTTTGTACAAGTCTTTCTAGATGACATCCTGATCTATTCCAAGAATGAAAGAGAACATGAGGAACACTTGCGAGTGGTGTTATCCTGCCTTAGAGAGAACAAATTGTATGGGAAGTTGTCGAAGTGTTCCTTCTTTGAGAAAGAGATCCACTATTTAGGTCATATCATTTCCGGTGAAGGAATCTTTGTGGACCCAAAAAAGGTAAAGGCCATTATGGAGTGGCCAGTGCTGAAAAATTCCCATGAGGTGAGAAGCTTCATGGGGCTAGCAGGTTATTATCGGAGATTTTTGGAGGGATTCTCCAAAACAACGAAACTCATCACCACTTTGCAGTGCAAGGGGGTCAGGTATGAATGGACAAAAGAATGTGATAGTGCAATCATTGAGCTTAATAGTTTATTAACTAGTGCGCCAATTCTACGAGTATAGGATATGGAAAAGGACTTCAAAGGTTGCATGGATGCCTCGAAGAAAGGGTTGGGGGCTATGCTAATGCAGGATGGAGGAGCGATAGCTTATGCATCAAGGAAGTTGAAGAAACACAAATATCTTTACACTGCTCATGATTTATAGTTGGCAGCTATAATGCTAGCTCTGAAACTTTGGAGGCACTATCTTGTGGGGTGAAACTTTGAGCTCAAAACGGACCATCAAAGTTTAAAACATCTCTTCACTCAAAGATATTTGAATGCCCGAAAAAGGTGATGGAGTGAGTTTATGAGTGAGTATGATTTTGGTATTTCATACATCAAGGGGAAGGAAAATGTGGCCACAAATGCCTTGAGAAGGAGACCACGTGTCTTCTCCTTGATACCCTTAAAAGTCAATCTGAGGGAACATGTGTTGACACAACTCCAAGGAGACAGTTGGTATTTAGAGGTTACTTCAAACCTCCAGAGCGGGAGGTAGTTAGATCCAAAGTATGAAGGATATAGTCTGGAAGTAGATGGACTATTGAGATATCGAGGAAGGATGTACATCCATGAAGATGGGGATATTCAAAGCATCATACTGAAGGAAGCCCATAGAGAACTTTATTGTGCGCATACGGGTGTGAAGAAGATGTACGAAGACATTAGGAAGCTCTTCTTTTGGGTAGGCATGAAGCACGACGTAGTCCATTTCCTCGCCAAATGCCTAGAGTTTCAACAAGTGAAAGCCAACCACCATCACCCGACAGGCCTCCTGCAACCACATGATGTTCCTATGTCCAAGTGGGAAATCATTTCTATGGATTTTGTTGTGGAGTTGCCGCTCACATCTCATAGACACAATGCCATTCTTGTGATAGTGGATAAGTTAACCAAGAGTGTGAATTTTATTCCGGTTAGAGACACTTACGATGTCACTGATGTGGCACATGTGTTTGTAAATGAGGTTATTCATTTGCACGGGATACCTAAGAAGATCATTTTAGATATGGACTCCAGATTCACTTCTAGGTTTTGGACAAGTTTGCAGTCAGCATTAGGGACTCAGTTGAACTTAAGCACAACTTATCCTCCTGAAATAGATGGGAAAACTAAGAGAGTAAATCAAGTCATGGAAGACATGCTTAGGATGTATTTCATGGATAATCAAACCCATTGGGAGAAGTACCTACCTTTGGTAGAGTTTTCCTACAATAACAGTTTTCATAGCTCCATCGAAATGCCACCCTACGAAGCTCTGTATGGAAGGCCATGCAGAATGTCGTTGAGTTGGGATAGACTAGAAGACCGAGTAACAGTTGGGCCAGAATTGATTCAAAATATGGAGGAACAGGTGATTTAGATTAGGCAGAGACTAAAGGAAGCACAGGATAGGCATAAAAGCTATGTGGATGTACACAGGACCGACCAGAGTTATGAAGTGGGAGACCATGTCTTCATTCGTATCAGGCCTAATAAGAGTACCATATGGTTCGAGAAGGGGACAAATTTGTCACCTCGATTTATAGGACTGTTCAGAATCCAAGAGAAAATTGGACCCATTGCCCATCGTCTCATACTACCACCCCAC